>CATQJA010001098.1:0-26021 GCA_958295435.1 Mesorhabditis spiculigera | reverse complement strand
GGGCCGAGGGCATCTACCGGCAGAAAGCAGCAATGACTAGAAGTGGGTCCGCTTCAACAATTATGAAAAAGTGATGAGTCAGCTTAAGCCTAAGCCTACGCGTGAACCTAAGCTTAAGCCAAAGCCTAAGCCTAAGCCTAAACATAAGCTAAATCTAAGCTCAGCCTGAGTTAAGCTTAAGCCTACGACTGAGCTCAAGCCACCGCCTAAGCCTGAGCCTGTAAGCACGAGTATCCTGCTATATAAAAACCTAAATATAATCCTATCTGTGAGCTGTGTTTTTGAGATTTTCATAATTTGCAAGTTTTTGATCGTCTTAGAAAATATTTACCTATAAAAAATTCTACCCTACACTCTCCTCATTACAAAATTCCTTCCCGTCATTTTATTAGCACTCATTAGCCCCCAAACTCCACAAAGATCCGCATCCAGCCAGGTCACCTTCCCACTTTCCCTCCTTGATACTCTAGCATTTTCCCCACCTGCCCACATCGGCCCAAAAATAAATTTGTCGTCTGTGATGCGGATCATCAGGAAGCTGTGCAGAGGCAAAGCTAATCACTCGAATGTCACGGGGGACAGGTGGAAATGCTAGAAGAAGTCGGCGGGCTCAAATTGGATGTGGCGAAGGCTGCATGTCTAACGCAAAAGCTAGGAGTACTAGGAAAATAATAATGACTTTTGAATCGTAAATCGAGGTTCAACGCGTTTTAAAAAATACGAAGGAACCATGAAGCTTTGTAGTTTATGTGTTTTTGAAAAATATCGTACTGTGAGGAAGTCAAATCACGAGTACCTGATTTATTTATTTCGCATTATCGGGGGGCTACACTTTTTTCTAAGAACCTAATTTTTTCAATGTAAACATGGAACTGTTCCTGACATGTTTTTGACTACCTTTAAAACGCCAAATTTTACAAGACTTGGATTAAAAATAGCTCAAGGGCCCAAATTTTTGGATATTGTGGTATTTTAAAGAGTTTTTGAAGCTGTTCGATAGCTCGTCGTTAGCGACTACAAGTTTTAATTCGAGTAAGCGAGTAGGTCACGTAAACTCTATCTCTTTTCCAGGTAGTAGGAAGCCACCGAATCATCTGAAGCGGAGAAGTAGATCGATGACGAAGCTCCCCTAGTCACCGTCGTCCCCGCTGTTGATTCCAAGCTCATAGAAATTGGGTAGTTGTTTTTTAGCTCTTTTGTAATCTTTTTAATTTCGATTTTTACTGGTATCGAGCCGTTTTGCTTCTCCGTCCCCTACGCCACGCAGGGTCCAAAATGACAGTGATTTTTTGTGATTTTTTTAGGTTCTGTCTTACATCGAACAATTTCAGCCCTATCCTCGCTTGGCGATTTTTCGATGTTTTTCTGATATTCGATTCTGTAGCCTGTAAATAATAAAATTTATGTTAAATGGAAGACAACGAAGCATCTTCTAACTACGACTCACCTAAAGAAGATAAATTCTTTCCTCGGAGAATCAGAGAGTAGCCAAAGGCCATAATTTCGCTATTCGTCACACAATTTTTTTGAATAATTGCTACAGAAAACTATGTGAAAACCGTCAATTAAAGCAAATACACAAATCGAAGGACCTTGAGATTTGCGCGCTAATTCTATTTTGAATAGCTCAAAATCGTCTTGGGGACAATGTCTCGGTGTATTCTTCTCCCATGTGACATCGTTAGCCGATCTCTGTGTTTTAGTGTACGGAAAAACAAGAAGGGGTCAGGGTACTGGTCCGAGTTTGCAAGATGCAAATTTGACATCCAGAGCTTTCGTAGCAAAAACTAGAACCACTAAAATAGGAAAAAAAGTTTCAGAAAGTATGAAAATCCCTTCTTCTCTCCTTTAGCCTCTTGCTGCGATATTTAACTGCCTAGGATTTATTCTAACGTTGAAATGTCGCCTAAAATTACGTTTTATGAAAAATTTCTGACGTCAAGGAATTGTGGATTTGTCTCCAGTCCATACCCCTCAACCGTGGGGGATCTGCAGGAAGGTGTTCCCAAAATTAGCCAGGGCCATACCAATGCCGATGGCACCCCGATCACCTTCCATCGGGACAGAAAGTGATCGGTAGGAAGTTTTGTTAGTTCGTACAAAAATCGGATCATGCTCGTAGTGCGCTGGGAGGGGATCAGTTAGTTCGGTGCGGGAAGAGCCCCTGGCGATTGGGGTCACAGATGGTTCGGAAAAATGTCCACCTGGCGCCAAGTTCACGCACTAATGAAAAGGTCTATCAAAATTCGTATTTGCAGTGATATAGAAACAGCTGACATAATTTTGGAATCAGTTTCTATAGTTGCTCAGAGAACAGTGGTAAGTTTAACACCTACCGTAGCCTCAAGGAGATACCGTCAGGTGCCAAATCCATTAAAAAGTGTTTGTGTTTTGTGTTGAAGATATATCTGCAAAGCTAAACTTGCAATATATGAGTTCTAACTGCTTGAAAGCTGTCTCAACACCTTGGCAATCTCTATTGGGTACGATTTTGTGCTCCATGCCTCATGATGGCGGTTCCCAAAAGCCCATGAACCTGGAACTTAGCCACCTTTCGCTGTCGGACAGCAGTGGAACACTTTTTCAGAATAGCTGATTGTTTTGCTTTTAAGGCGAAGGAACTTTTATCCAAGAAGCCTGAAGCAATGGGAATACAAGACTCGGGGTGGGCGTATTTCTTCATGGGGTAAGGTCTCTAGATGTGGCCTAAGTTAAATTCCAATTTGCCACTCAATACTTCTCCGTCCCCCCACGACTCCGTCGCTCAAGATGAATCAATTTCTGTATTGTCGACAGTATTCGCTATTTTGTTTGTATCTTTGGTGAGTCTAGAGTTGCTAGAAAATGAGACTTACGGCCCCGGGAATCTCATTATAGGCACAACAACTGTTCGTATCCTCGCTTATGACTTTCTTTGTCAGGCTTTTCGCAGTTTTAAAAAGCGCTTGTTTTTTTTGAGAGAATTAATCTATTTTTCTCAAAACTCAATTTGAGATATAGAGGCTCTTAAAATTGACAAGTCAAAGGGCCCGTGCCTCAAAAACTTTTTCCAGGGATAATGAGGTTTCGGTTAATACTGAAAAATAAAACTAGGTAAGCAGGTTAATCCCTTCCTTGTTTAATAATTCCTGTCGCCGTCCCTTAAAACGCGGGATCCGTTATTCTCGTCCCAGAAGCGCCAAACTTCGAGTACACCCCACGATCCGAAAGACTACCCAGGCTCGCCTAGGAATTCCGGGAAACATGGCGGAGCCTATGGAATTGGTCCCGGAACCGGACGCGAATTATTAATTGCCCAAAAATCTACGAGGACAGCTCAATTTCTAAGGTCATTCATTAAATTGAGAACCGACTTGGGGAACCCCCGGAAAAACAAGCAATTAAGTTTCTGAATCCTGAATAAAAAGTGTTGCGGAGATCTGGTTTCGGAGTTTGGTCCAAATTAATTAAAAAATGTAATCGAACGGATTTTAAACCCTCAACTTTTACAAACTAATAGATTTAAAAAGAGCTAACAAGCGAGTGCCTTTTGGGTGTCATCGGCAAATCCCTTCGAGACCTAGCTCATTCGATAGAGAATTCAATTCTGAACAACCTCTCGGCGTCCATTTTTGCAGAATGGCTTTTCCTGATTTTATAAAATTAAAAAACTAGAATGCGCAAATCCCATAGTTCCTCGGTTGCTGTCGCCAGACAGGCGCTGAGCGGCCCTAGGTGAAGAGCCAACGGGTGTCGCCGATGGCGCAGCGGTTAACGCATCTGCTTACGAAGTTTCTTTTGCCTTTGGTTGAAGGTTCGGTTCTTTTATGCGTGTTTCCTTTGCGTTTTGAGCCTTGATGATATTTCCACAGCTTTAGGCATTTCTGGGTCATGGTGAGGCATTAACAACGTTTCCACGTTGGGCTAGGGAGAAGAAATCAGGACATTTCTCTGGGACTGTGAAGGCCAATTTCAATTATTCTGATTCTAAAAACGCTCTGAAAGTCACAAAAGTGTTTTTACAAAACAAGAAGCAAAAGTAATTACCAATAATGGAATCGAACTTAGCAACCCGAAGCAAAAAAAAAGTTTGGAAGACCGACGCTTCTAGCCACTGCGCCACGTCTAGCGCTGGTAGGAAGGCACCGGAGGGCCTCTTCCCTTGGGGCTGGCTAGGGGCAGCAACGTGCCGACGTGGACGCATAACTCTCTCTTAGTTTTTTAATTATATAAAATCAAAGAAAGGCATTCCGTGCAAAATAGGACGCCGAGAGGTTGTTCAGAATTGAATTCTCTATCGAATGGGTTAGGTCCTCGAAGGGATTTGCCGATGACACCCAAAAGGGCACTCCTTGTAAGGCCCGAAACGCCGCCTCTGAACAAATTCATTTTTTCAGGCCACTGCTGATAGCGAAACCTTCGAGGAATTGGTAAGTTGTTGATCAATTAATTATGATTTTATTCTCTCTCTCGCTCTCTCTCACTCCCGCCTCACCCTCTCGCTCTCTCTTTCTCCGCTCGCCGTTTCTATGTCTCTCTAGCGCTCTCTCTCTCTTCTATAAGAACTGTTTGCACCTTTCTGGGGCTTCTGATTCACTCCCTTTGAACAATTTTTATTCTATTCAAAAACATGATCCTGGCAATACCACAAATTAATTCTATAATTTGAATCTTCAAATGCTTAATCCCCTGCCCCGTATAATCCCACCATCTTCAGTTTCAACCCGAAATGCCCAGCATGCGAGCCCGGATAGCGTCGAGCAGCAGGTTTTGGGGGAAACGGTAAGGATTCCAAGCTCGAAATTTGCAGAACCTTGGCACTACATTTTCTTTCATCTAATCTCGAATAAAACTTACGAAGAATTACGGGGTTGGCTAGCAAAGATCCTTGAGAAAGCGGAAAGCCCGAAGAATCCATCGTTTTAGTGACACCGCTCGAGCCCGAATCGCCGCATCCCGAATTTTCCGAGGGCGACGATCGATGGGAATGGAGGAGGTAATTTTTGTCTATTTTTAATACAAAATATGGTATGCAAATCAGCTTATCGGACTTTTCTATACTTCCATGCATCTAAAATTTCGCTTCAAACTGAAATAGCGCCAAAAAAGCTCCCGAAAAACGCTATAGTATAAATGTCAACCGGCTACTTGGTCGACTTTCCAGAGATCCCAAAGGCAAAATTATGCAAATTAAGTGAGCGCGAGGAAGGTGAGCTAGAATTACCGGAGAATGACTTAATTCGCGCCAGGGCGGGCGGAGGGCTGAATTCGAATTTTCGGGTGTTTGCAGGGTGCGGAGAAAGTTTTGGGTGGCAGAATTAGATATGTTTTCTCAAACTGCGTGCTCCAACATGGGTTTTTTGAATGGGAGATTAAAAAATGGCGACTTGAGAAAAACTAGGCACCAATAGATCAACAAAATTTTTGAAATTTTCGGGAGCAAATGCACTGAAAGCGTCGCGCTAAAATCACCTTCGGCACGCAGCGCTATTGCTGCTTTTACGGTATGCCCTGTGTAACAGTCTCAACCAAAATTGACGAAATTTGGTCAAGATATTGCCAATCCTATACCCTATCACCCCACAAAATTAGAAAGTATTTGGATCTAAATGCAAATAGTTCTGACGCTTTTAATTCTAAGAAATTCCCCTATCGGCATGGGAAACCGCTGCGAAGCTGGCGAGCTTACAGCCCATAAACCGCGAAGCGCCACATTAATGATAGGTTAGGCATATGAATATTGTAAATCAGGATTTTTGACGTCCAAATTTGGGGAGAAGACATTAAGACAACTCCAGGTTGAGCTTCACGAAAAGTTAAATAGCCGGAAACCGCGACACGCTGCTGATTTTCAACTCAATTGCGCCCAGGATTTAGCCAAGATGATCAAAAAATGTAAGATTTACGCAGGATACTGCTTATTCCCTGTCTTTCATAATCCGAAACCCTGGAAAGCCTGGTGATAGGATCCGAAGCATTATAACCAATATTTCATAGCAGCCAAATGTGTAACTTTGCTGGAGCTTTCGTGTTTCCAAGACGATTCTCATCCGGAAAATAATTTGTCAACTATTATGGTTTTCAGAATCGGATAGAGCACGTCGAATCCACTTGGTGACACCACAAATTTAGCGCGAGTATGGCTTAGAACCACAATTTTTCGAAACAAAAGATGCCACCAAAACTTTTCCGCACCCTGTAGGTACGCGGACAACATTTAAAAGTAGAAAATAGGAGGAAATATTTTTTTTAAACTCGAAAATTCGCCTTAAGCCTGCCAATTACGGTAGAAAATTCATAAAAACGCGGATTTTGGGAGTTTGCGGGATATTTACCATTACTAAAAACGAAAACTCGAGAAAAGCAAACTTTTTCGAACTTTTCCGGGCCTTTCCGGGTCTTTGTACTTTAGTTTTTGAACGCTCAATTAAGCAACGACCTCCAACTTTTTCCAGACACCAGAAAGCGACGGGGATGCGGCCAATTTGGAGCAACAGCAGCAGCAGCTGTCTTCGCCGAAGTGCGTTCCTGAGTTTCGACTCCCCTCGTTTTTCTGGGCTTCCCCAATTCCAAACTCTTTCCTTTCGTCGCTACTGCTGTGCATTGTTGTGAAAACGAAAATAAACGCTGAAAGGCAAGGAAATTCCGAGAAAATGCAAATGAGCAACTGGATTTTTTGTGCATGGTGTGCCGAGTTTTGCTTTACGAATTTTGCAGTGATAACAAGAATGCACGGCGGTTTGTGATAATTTGCACTGTCCTGTCTTGGGTCTGTCTGTAAGTCGTTTTTCCATAGAAATCTAGGCTTTGGAAACTTAAAAAAAAACGCTTAATTCGTGGAACACATGCTTAGGCTTGTAACTTTTTCAACATGGAAGCTTTCCAATTTTTATTTTTATTGAAACGAAGGGCATTTGTAACGTGCAAAAAAATATTTTCAGCAGTTCTAGAAGCCTAGAAACTCCATAGCTATGGTCAGTCTTATACAGGGTGTCCCATAAAAAAGCACCCCTCCGGTATTTCGCCGTATTCCATCCGATCGGTCCGAAATTTGGACCAGAGGTGTATCAGACCCTAAATAACCACAATCCTGACTTATAGCCCGCCAGCTACAGTAATCTTCGAGATACAACAAAAATA
Organism: Mesorhabditis spiculigera; assembly: GCA_958295435.1. NCBI lineage: Eukaryota > Metazoa > Nematoda > Chromadorea > Rhabditida > Rhabditidae > Mesorhabditis > Mesorhabditis spiculigera. The sequence continues at coordinate 18,902 of CATQJA010001098.1, read as the reverse complement.
AACTTTATTATCCGTTTTTCATATGGTTTTCGTCGAAATCGACCCTTCGAATATTAAGTGAAAATGAAGCCGAAAGCCTGCTTTACCCCTAGATATTTTTTTCTGATAAAAATTAGTGAAATAACCGTTGATTTCAACTATTTTTGTGACGCAAAGTCACCCCCGATATTAAGCGAAATTAGGGATTCGCAGCCGGAAGTCGATGCAAATCGATGCAAAGTGCAAAAAGAAGCCGAAAAAACTGTTCAGAACCGCGTAAAAAACAGTATTTTGACGATAACTCGAAAACTACTGTAGCGATCGGGCTATAGGTCAGGATTGTGGTTATTTAGGATCTGATACACCTCCAGTCCAATTTTGGGGCTGTTGGGATGTAATACGGCGAAATGCCGGAGGGGTGCTTTTTTATGGGACACCCTGTAATTGACGTCTAAAACACGAATTTTGAATTTTTAACTGAATTTTCCAAGTTGCAAAAATTTGAGGAGCGTTGCAAAGAATTTCCATGTAATTTTAAACGTTTAGAAACTTTGTAGTAAAGTTAACAAAATGCCAATGCTAAAAACTCGATTTTTGCGAAAATTTAGCAAAATGGGCCTTACGCTTGAAACGTTTTTCGATTTTGCGATATTGTCATAGTCAACACGTTTTAATTTTCCGGTTTTTCATGGTAGTGTACATGTAGCCAACCTAAAGCCCATATTGAACCTTATGAAAAACGTTAGAACATCGTCTCCGCGAATCCCAAAAAAAACCTGCGCCCATTTTCCAGACGACCACACCCCAATAACGTTCTCGCAGGGTTGCATTTTTCCGCTTTTACCGGTAATGACGTTCATCCGGGGGGATGTTTAAGAGACCTGATCCGCCAGCAAAACAGAGCAATACGAGACTAACTAAAACCCTTGCAAATTTCCACCTGACCGGATGCGGGGGAAAATTTCGAACCAAATTGCTTCTGGGAAGGGCATTTTCGAGTTAGTAGGCGTCGCGTGGAATTGAATTTTTAAGAAAGCGCGTGTGAATTTTTAAGGGGATTATGTGGGCATATTGTTTCTAGGGGTGAAACTATGGCTGGAAAGGCCAGAAAAAGCTTGAAAAACACGTGGAAAATTTTTTAAAATGATTTTTCAGTCTCCGATGTGGCTGATCCTCTCCGCCGATTACTACGAACGGACGGCCAAAGCGATGAGGCCGAACCTACACATCTCAAGCCGGTTTTGGGGTCGAAAGTAGTGGGTTTTTCTTTAACATTTTTCGAAAATTCCGAAAAAGTAAGATTACCTGTAACGATCATTTTAGAGGAGCGGGTAAGGTATGATTCTGGAGTTTTAGATTATAGATTTCCCATAGACCGGCAGACATTTTAAACTAGGAATCGTTATCTGCCCAAGTAAAGTACTGTAGGTGAATTTTTTCATTTTCTTTTCGGCCTGTTTTGGTGTTTCCGACAAGTTGACGCTTGAAACCAATTTGGTATAATCCTTGCTAGGATATATACAGAATCCCAAAATTATTTTTCATCATGAATTGACGCTGCACTTTTGAGCTGACCACGCTGATGGGTGAGTACAAGATGTTCCGCTATTCAGAAAAACAATGAACCAGGAGAATCATGATATTTGGCACCATACGGTATCGCTTTTATAATATTTTCCAATTTAAAATAGTTCGAGAAAATTGTCTAGACTGTTGGCCTGCACTTTTAGGGTTCGGCAAAACTTTGTAAATCCGGGTGAACATATGATTTTACTTTAATCGCCAGTAGAAATTGTCATTGCTATTTTGCGTTGTTTTTCAACATCCTAAAAACTCTAGTTCCGCAATTTTCGCTTCTGTAACCAAATTTCTTAAATTTTTGCCCGGACCTTTTGCATTGTTGGGGGGGGATAAGGTTTCGCTTAAGGCGTAAACTCGTTAGAAGGCTTTGTCTCCATGATAATGCAAAAGAACGGTTCACGTCAAACTTGATACGAGTCAGCCTGTAAAATCCTGCAATCGCATGCCAGCACTTCAAAGTTCAAAAGTCAAATTCCCATAGCCCCACTACGCATTTTCGTACAACCCACCTCCCCAGGGCTTTTCCCGCCGCCGAATAAATACATCGGCTAATCGACACCCACATTCAGAGGTGGTGGGGGAGACCCCGACTCTGATTAGCGTAAATATTCAATTTGTGGAAGATTTGTGCCGTCTCAGGAAAGGGGGTGGCCTCGTTAATTTACCCGCACACAGGTGACGAATCGCCACTTCCAAGTACGCGCCAATACTCAGGACACGATTTTTTAGGGTAATAAGTTAGGGGGAGCGATGGAAAGCAAGCGGAAAAATGTCGCGCCTGGGGAGTTGGGCTTAAGGCGGCCTCAAAGAACTTTAAAAATTGTCGCTGGGTGTAGGTTGTCGTTAGGTCGACCTACCATAGGTATCATATATGTTTTTGAGGTTTAGAAATTTCATTAAGGAAGTTATAGTTTGAACTTGCCGAAAAACCCGCTTTCGGCCAGTTACCGGCGTTTTTTTTTAATTTATCAGAGACTTTTAAAATTCAAAATACCTCTTTTACGGGATAATCAAAAATACAACATTTTATTTTGGATATCCGGACGTATTTTCGGGTCTTCTCTGAATTATTCTTGCATAAATCACCTGCAATCGGTTACAAGGTACATTCTAAAATCTGTTAAAAATGCTAAAGTCAATTGTAGTAATTTCTAGCACCGCGTAGCTCAAATTTTGGTATACGGTAGCTGGAACGGATACAGGAACCTGAAAATCACCTTTTTAATGCTATTAATAACCAGTGTTCCCCGATCCTTTAACCCACTTCCACAAGCTGCCACGCTCCGTACCTCAAAAACCAATCCCCAAAAAATCCCATTAGCTCGCGTTTGTATCACTTCCTAAAAAGCGCTATTTTTGCCTACCCAGCCACCAAATTTGATTCCGATAAGCCGCGTGGGCTAGTGGGGAAAACAAGGAAAAAATTCTCAGGTGACCAATTCCTCAAAAAAACCTCAATAAAACGAGAACTTCCAGGTGCAGAACACATCACCAGACACAACCACCAGCAGCAGCTGTGCAAGTACTAGACGTCATGCCTTCTCAAAAGTCGCTTCATCACGGAAAAGCCATCACGAATGCCAAGTTTATGCCTCGTTTTTATTGGGCCATGTGTTGTGTTCCGTTTTCCAATTATGTCCTCTACCGCCACCCCATAGCCGATGTACATCCTGCTAGTAAAGGGTTTTTATGTTTTTTTGGTGGCATTAAACGTTAAGAACATCATAATGCACTTCAAGCCCGAAAATTAGATAATAAAAACTTTGAAAATTACAGAGAAAGCATTATTCTACTAGAAAAAGACACACCACATCCCAAACTACTGTTCGGAAGGCTTGACTCTTCCGAACTGGAACTGGAACGATTCATAACTGTTCAAGAAAAACGATTCGGCAAGAACTAAACACAGGGTTTGAATCAGCGGAAAATTCTGCCCAAAATGGGTTAATTTTTTAGCGGACTAAGCTATGATTTCCGAAGCAAAAGTGTCATTAAAAGAAAAGCGTAAAGTACCGAACGGCAAACTGGACTGGGAAGAGGATTCTACAACTCGGACCGTTCGGTTTTGGAGAAAGGCGCTCCAAAATCGGATCAAGACGTGCGGGGATCGCGGTTAATGCTACCCTAAAGCTTCTTCATGAAACCGAAACCCCGGTTTGCTTCCTGCTCTGTAAAGCAACAACTCAGGGTCCACTATTTTAGAAGATTAAACGCTAAAAAATACTATTACGTTGTTGTCTCCTGATGCTTCCGCATGAAGGAGCCTTCGTAAACTGCTCGCCCTTGAGGAATAATACACTTCACGCGTTTACAGCTACACTGTAGCTGTAAGCGCATGAAGTCAGCTATAGAGAGCACAAGGAGGACATCGGATACATGAGAACTATAAAGATCAGTCGCGGGCCTGTCGTCATTGAGAAGCTGATGTTGTGTGCGTCTAAGCCATGGAGCTCGGCGTGGAGTAGAATGTGGCGTCGTCTTCCTCCAACACCATTTTGCCATCTAAAGTAGAATCAGTTAGCTGCCCATACAAATTCTCGCCTTCGTTCTTTTTCGCCTCGGTGCCCAACCGCTTCATGATCACATGCTCGATGGGCTTCTTGAATAGCAACAGTCTGAAAATTAACCGTTTAAGCCTTAAAGCGCACGTTCAGGGACGTATATTTATATTGAACGTATATTGCCTATTGACGCCGAGAGACTGGGAAAAGTGGGACGCAGGTGTCGATGAGGCAATATACGTTCAACGCCTGAACGTGCACTTTAACCCAGAATTTTCTTACACCCACTAGCAATACTCAACCATTGATGGCGGACGTAATACATATACATATAAAATATATACATACAACGAGATCAGTACCAATACGAGCAGAACCACACCATTGCCGTTATCCCTAAAAACCATAGCAATCAAAATTAATTTTCCTACAGACAGCTTTAGGTGAATTGTCGGTCTTGGGCTTATTGTGACCGGCACAGCGATGCAGGGTTGTGCCCTGCCTGTCTGCTGGCAAGACGGGTATGCCATTGCTAGTCTGTAAAGATTTGTTTTTGAATAACTGAATATCAACATAATAGGGTTGGGAAAAGCGCTTCTGCGGCTTTTCAACCCTGGCCCTGTCTCGGACCCCCATACCATTCGGCCCTGCATAATTGTCCTCCGATCCAGAAGACAAAAAAATGAAAAACAACCCTTTCTGCCTCTTATATAGGCGACCCCCACTTCCGGTCTATGCTAATTATACCAACAAAGAGTTTTTACAAAACCTAAATTTAATAGCGAAAAATGGCGAATTTTAAAATCCGATATGTAGCGATAACAGTCATCCCTAGACCCCTTACGCACCTAATGGCGTATCATACGTAGCCTATCACCCCTGGCCTCTTGAGATATCCCCTCCGGACAGACAGACGGAAGTGGATGCAAAGCGGCACACACACACAGATAAACACACAGACACCCATTTTTATATATATAGTAGGATCCCTTTATGAACCCCGAATATCAAAGCCTTTCCCACGGTCTTTAGAAGTCGCCCCAACTACGCCATCTAATCGTGTCCCTTAGTGTGGCGGCAGCCGCCCCGCCAAAAATTGGCCCTTCCTCCAAGAAGACTGCCGGACCCCGGAAAATGGACTGTCGGGATTTGGCCGCGCAAAACCTTGCCCACCCTTGAGCTACAGTGAAACCCCTAATGATCCACCTCCCAATAGAAATGCATCCTCACATTGAGTGATCTCGCGTTCAAAAACGTATAGCTGGAATGCCTAAACCTCGAGGTGTCTTGCCCGGATCCCTTTTCTCGATCTTCGCCCAAGCTCTCTCGGGAGGGGGCTCCAAAAATTATAGTATACCAAGAATTGAAAGAGTGCACGGAAATCTTTAGTAAAAGGCGAAAAGATTTTCCGGTCAAATGCATACGGAAACCAGAGGTATTGCTGTAGGGAAAGGCGCGCACTCCTGTGGGGACAGAGGTGCCTAGGTAGAGGGGCGAGTGGAGTGCGCCCGGAGAGCATGCGGGAGAGCACCCACCGTGAAATTCGCGTAGAAAAGATATACGCTTTTGAAAGTATCAAATTTATTACACCACAAAATTCTTCAACATGCTGCCAAGCCATTTATTCGCTAGAAACGACAACGGTACATATTTGAGGTAGCGGATTTGGTTGGGCTTTAGACGAGACAATGAGTGGGGGAGACGAATTGGCTGATGGGTCGAGGGTGGCTCTGACCTTCGCCTCTGAGGTCATCCCACTGTTCTCCTCTGTCTCTTGGTTTGAGCACACCGGGTGTTATCTGTCCTGGTCTAAGGCTTGGTTTAGGCTGGGGCTAGGCTTAAGCTTAGGCTTAGGCTTAGGCATAGGCTTATGCTTAGGCTTAGGCTTAGCTTAGGCTAGGGCTTAGGCTTTCACCTTATCCCTCCCCTTCCTCTTGCTGCTCTTCTTCCTGCTTATCATGCCTTCTTGCTGCTTCTTACTACTTTTCTTGCTGCTCTTTTTGTTGCTCTTCTTGTTGCTCCTACGCTCTTGTTCCTCTTTGCGCTTTCTTGCTCTTCAGCTTCCTGACCGGGGCACCACCTCCTCACGTTCCCGGCGGTGCACACCAGCGCGCAGCCGATGCCGAGCGCGATGAGGTTTATCGGCGAGCGCGGCCGCGCTCATCAAAGACGGCGTAGTTAGATTGCTGGAACGGCTTTAACTAGTCAGCTGGTGTTTGGCGCTGAGGTTGGCGGTCACTGACGCTTAGGCTTTGTGGCTTCATCATCAAGCTTCTATTGCTTAGCTTATCTCAAAACCAACCTTGGTGGGTAGCGTGGTCGGGATCCCATGGGCGTCGGGCGGCTTTTCCTGGTCCGCGTTCTGGGTCCAGGCGGCGGTTTTATCGTTCCCGGGATTTGTTTGGGAGCGTGCTGTTGGCAAACTGTCTGATTGGCGATCGTCGGAACAAAGCCTACAAAACAGCGCAATCCAACGCTTAAATTACTATTACTGGGGCAGGCATGTGGTGGTGGCGCTGAGGAGCAGGAAAGGGGTCGACCGAGCATGGCCCCGAGTAGCGGAAGTGATTTTTGCATGTTTCATTTTTTCCAGATAGCTGCAAATTTTAGATGCCAAACTGATTTTGCAATATATGGGATGCTAACTTCGAATGCTACTCCTAATTGGATTTCACTGAATTTTCCCTTCACTTTTGATACAAGCTGGGCCAGTCCACGGTTTATTTAGGAGTTTGTTCCAGATCGGTTTATAAAAAAACAAAACATTCCAAAACTCATTGTGGTTGTGTTATACTGCTTTTGTTTTGGACATTTCATGAATTATCTCCGAGTTGGTCGGCTGCTAAACTTTCGGTTTTTACTGCCTCCACCTTCATCTCTGTGGCGGCCTTCTTTTACCAGCCCCAGATAGTGTTGAGAACAGATATTCGAATATAGCAACGCTTATCGTGTGAACGATCGGGGTTGACTCGAACCGGTAGTGCAATACGGGTCAAAGAAGTGAGGAACCCCTTGAGTCGTTCCCTTATCCCAAACTTCCGCCTTCCGGGGCCCCTCTCCCGACTGCGGCCCCGCCAGCTGCGGGCTAGCTACAGACTCGGAGAGGAAAAAGCCCGGGAGGACAAAGAGTTTTAGGTCGCCATGCCAATAGTGGTGAGGTGAGACACTTTAAAGGGAGTGACATGGGAAGAAAACCTCGAAAAATTCTACCAATATGTGCCACTTCAGAACGAACTAATTAACCATAGTTCTGCTCGCAACCGAAAAAAATATATCAATGCATTCAATTAACAGCGAAAATAAAAATGAATTAGTCGGTGGTTCAGTGGTTAGATTTTTTTTTTTAGAGAAAAATATAAGAAAATAACAAAACAAACGAAATAATTGAATGATTGGAAATAAATTGAGGAAGAACTGGCACTCAACATATCCCTGAAAAAGAAAATGAAATCACCAAATTTTTAGAAAAAAAAATAACAGGAATTTCAATTGGTTTTCAGCCCGTGAAAAAGGGTATACAAAAACCGAAATGGAATAGCAAAAGGATAAAGAAAAAAATACAGAAAAGAGCACAAACATCGAAAATTGGGAGAGTTGAGAGGAAAGGAAAGCGGAAAAGACCAAAAGGGCCTTAACGACTTATTTACTCCAATTTTCTTGTTAGTTGTTTATGTTAATTGACTCACCTGGGTCGCTCGCGTGGCAGGCTTTTGATCACATCTGGCTGACTTATGAGGGAAAATCACTGAAACCTGCCAAAAACCGCCCACTTTTGGGACATATGGAAAAAACGGCTAGACGCCTAAACATCGTCAGCAGACCGAAAAGTGGTCGGTTTCTTTCAAATTTTGCCCCAGCTATTGCAAAATTCCCAATTTTGAAATTTAAGGAATTTGAAATTTATAGAATGCGGCTAATTCTCCTGTTGGTCGTCCCCATAGCGGCTCTCTTACCGGAATGGGACTTGAAGCGCAATTGTTCTTATTGCACTACGCCAATTGAGCCCTTTTGTGGGATGTTCCAGTGAGCATGGATACTACCGCTTGTTTGGAAAAACATAATCCCACCATGTCGAAATTCATTGTGAATTATAGACTGGGCTCGCATATCGACATCACCTGCTTGTCGATCTCGAATGTATTCGATTTGCAATGCCAAAGGCGCAATTCCCTGGACCTTTTTGACGGATCAGGAAGGTGAAGCCGCAATAAAGGCGCAACAACTCGATAATTTTTAGAAAACCGTGCATGGATCGTAATCGCACTGCCAAGTGCTTCGCCGAAGGCCAAGGAAGACTCGTGACTCAAGCCAGGGCTTTTGCCGCGCCTGGGCCCTTTCTGGCTTGTGATCCCATTGCTTGTGGTTTTGGCTAATCTGATTTCCATAAAAATGCCGCCGCCGCCAGCCCAATGTTGCTTCTCATTCCCGTTCGTGCCTTGATTTTGGAAGATGACTTGCTTTAGCAAGTTGGCCTTATTGATGAAATTTTGTTCTAACCCCGTTAAATGAATCAATTTCTGCGCCCATAATCGAAAATGTAATAATTCTTTACGAAAATAAACAACAATCACGACAAAAGCACAAATTTCAGGACAACAGAACAAATATTCACGACAAAAGCACAAATTTCAGGACAAAAGAACAAATATTCACGACAAAAGAACACATATCTAGAGCCCTTCGGCATTGCAGAAAAAGAATTTAGCCAATTATTACTAATTTTTCATACAGGAAAAAAAAATTGCGCACAGTGGGCAATTTAGACGGCCGTGGGTCCGGGAGCTCTAGCGAACAAGGCATGACGTAGCATACGCATCCGTACATGGTCAAAAGTCGCCAAAATCAGCGACCCAATTAAAAACGTGGTATGATTTAAATTCCCGGTGGCCGAGGATAAATAATCAACTCAGGGCGCCGCCGAACGAAAGTTCATCTGTGTGATGCCCGAAAAACGAGATTCTCGGTCAGCTTCTCTGGTTGTACTCGGGCCTTTGAGGATCGTCACTTTCGTCCGGAATTTAAATAGTCCGCACCGGATTGTCATTGCAGCTGTACTGGCACGTGACATTCTGCCGGGAAGTCATAAACCTTTTCCGAATCGTTGTATGGATACCATCGGGGAAGCCGCACTGGACAGGATATCAATATGCACTTTGTAGCTTCGCAACGACTAGCGAGCGGCTCTCGCAGAGCACAGTCGCCTGGCGGCATGATGGCAGTCAGGGTCCCGCGCAACCAGTAAAGCGACCGAAATCCGTGATTTTGCAATCTTTCCCGTTCAAATCGGTGACGAGAAATGCATGACTAAAAGCCATCCGAACATGGACATTGCCCTTTTAGTCACCAACGCTGGCTTGCCTTGCACCGCATGGATTTGGAATCCTTCCCTAGAATAGGCAGCGACTTTTCGACATCACGGAAAAGATCTTCGGGGATTAAACCCGAGCAAGAACATGTTTCTTCGGTTTGCATCGGCAATGCTCAATATCAATATGGCATGCATCGTTTAAGTCACAGTTGAAGTTTAAATTAACATTTGCCTCGCATGAGCTATCCGATCTCCTTCTTTGGCGAAGAGATCATTGAATATCTGGCCCCCGATATCCGCAGAGAGAATTGATCGACGCGATGCCTGTTGCAGTCTCATTAGTCAACGCCATAGTCTCGCCTTCATTCAGCAATGACGAATTGACTCGAGGTGCCGTTTGGGTGTTTAATTCAATACCCAACGAAGCGGTAGTGATCCATTCTTCGCACTCGAAAATTTCAATAGGGACTTGACTTTGGGGACGGAGATGTGAAAAACCGTATAGGAGCACTTCTTGGACCAGAAGTAGCCGCAACCCAATCCGTCAGAAAGGTGGGCTCTTCATCACACCTGGCTGTGGCGAAGTTGGTCTGTGCCATAATTCTGCCGGATTTCCGAAACATCCGGATTACTTGATTTGAAACCAGCGCAAGGGTTTTCCCCTGTGCATGACCCGTGCCCATTACAACGACTGATTCGACGACAACCAACGATCCCGCATAAGTCCGATATTTGGCTCGGGGCACACAGACTTTTCAATATTCAGCAAATGGAGGCGAAATTGCGCTATGGATCTCGAGAGGGGGTAGCTGGGGACACGCAGCCTTCGGGCTCCGAGCCCATTCAAAAAATCTCTACCTGAGAATGCACCGTGCGAAATATTGCCGCTACAGGGTGGACTCCATCATGCGACACCTCAACGACTCACGTGATTATCGCATGTAAGCACACCGGAGCGATCAACATTAATGCAACAGTGACGCTCAATGGCGCGCGTTGCACCGAAGTACCGGCACCGAGCAGGTCCTCAATTAGTGTCCAGCCTTGGCTGTTTCACCCAATGGCGCTGAGTTGGGGCGGCGATTCGCTGCAACTCAATCCCTTTGGTAGACTGTTGCTCTCGCAGTCTTGCGCTGCACCACACCAGCCATCGATTGCAACAAATGCAAAGGAGAAAGATCCCTCGAATGGCATCAATACCAAATTTCACGCCGATTTGCCATTTCTGCACCCAATTTCACCTTTGCCAATTTTGCAGGCGCAGCAAGCAATAAAGAGAACAATAAAAAGTCCGATGGCAATAACAACAGCAACAATCAAACGGCCCGCAATGTGGATATTTCGCTGGATAGCGCCAGTACGGAAGAGAAAGAAACTGCAAATCTTGAATGACTTCGCATATATCATAGCCAGGACAACTTTTATGAAAAAGGATTTGCTTACCCGTCAACTGGCTTGATTTCCAGAAGATATTATATACCTTTCTGGAGCAACTTCTTCCGGATCTACCTGATAATCGGTGCTATTTGCCGAGGGGAAGGGGAGCAGCTCACACTTGTCATTAATGCATACCTGATTCAGCGACGGCCACACGAGATCTCCATCAATTAGTGTGGCACCGAATTTGGTACAAGTGATATTGTTTTATATCCACCTCTCAGCCTTTATCGGGAATTGGAGCATCCTCGTCCGCCATCAGTTAGATCGATAATGTAGTCCTTTGCCGCATCCAACCCAACTACCGCTACTATGGACTGCCACCCCGCATCGTCCGGTACGCGCGCTTATTCAGCCATTTCCCAGCTTTGCATGCACTTTGACGCCTGTGGTGACAGTTTTGAATGTGCTCGCGCGGCATCCTTGGCTAGACCAGCAGCGGGCTTACCGCGATTTTCCCATTTTCCCAATCCTTTAGTCAAAAGCTGAGCCGTCAAACGGTGTATATCCATCTTTTTGGACTGTGGCAGGAGGCTAGCAACCAGGCTGCCCAGCTCGTCCGTCGATTGGACTGCCGAAGGAGGACCGGATTGTCCGCTCGGGCCAGCAACGCCAGGAACAATTGATATTCCTCCGACCGTAATTTTGGATGTGAGCCGTACCATTCTCGAGGATGGAATGCTCCTTATCCGGCGAAAAAATGGGCGACCGAGCAGTAGACGTCAGCAAGGGAGTATTGGGCAAACTAGTTGTTCGAATCGGGACCATCGCTAGAGTCGGGCTTGTGGCCTGAATCAAGAGCTTCATTGTCGTACTCGCCCATAGAGTGGGAGCCTCAGTCGGCACACGACTCGAAATGGGTGTACTCGGCGGCCAGGTCGTAGTTGACATCAGCCAAGACGACGAGGTGCTGGCGAACAATAGAAGCGGGGAGCACTTGCTCACCAACCTTCTTGGCGAGGACCTGGTCCCAAAGCTCCTTCGCAAACTTCTGATTTGCCACTGGAACCGACTTGGCGCCGACCAATGGCATGAACAATGCGATGACACAGAAAAGGTGGATGTAGTAACGAGGGTTAGCTAGCACCTTATAATTAATTCTGGGCTGGTCCCTTCCTCTACGGCCCCTTGCTCGGCTGGCTCCTTCTCCCTCCAGCTCCGTCTGGGCAGCCGGCTGGGGATTGTTTACGCTGGTCGGCGATCGAGCCTTCTCTCTCTTATCGCCTCGGGGTATCTTTGTCCCCGACGACTCCTCGCTGGGCCGATCGGCCTCTTCGGGCGTCGTATCACATCGTAAACCAGGCTGGGAGGCGCGGCGCTCGCCCTCCCCGGCCGTAATCCCTTCCCCATGCATATCGGGCTCAACAGCCGGATCGATGGCAGCCGGGTTATCCAAATGGCTGGGCAAGCGTACCAAATTTCGTAGCGACCGCTGAGCAATAGCCCCATTTCCCGGAAAACGGACCTTGACGGAACGGGGAGATCCTCCTGTGAGAGGAATAATCTCAACGACAATAGCTAATTTCCAGTCGGTTCTTTTTGTCAAGGTGGAATAATCTTGGACCAGAACCGGAGTGCCTACTTTAGGAATCTCGACATCAGCAAGTTGCCGTGTGGACGGATTCGGGCGACTTTCAGTCATAGCCCGGCTATCGAAATGGTTGGCTTCCCAGACCTCCCTAAAATCGGCAACCCGTACCTGGGAATCCAAGTAGTAGTCACCGAGAACGCCTCTCGGCAGAAGCCATCGATTCACGGTCTTCGAGCAGAGCAGGGAACACGCGGTTGCCAAGCGTCGACCGGCCGGAGGACCTGATTTTGATAATTCACCAAAGGACGTTGATTTAGCACAGCCTCAATTTCCTTCAAAATGGTCCGGAATTTTGTCAAATTAGGTATTTTCCCTCTAAAAGCGGCAGTCAGTCCCTTTTGGCGCTCTGCGCCAAACGCTCGTGTACTCCCAAGGCCCAAGGCGCCAGCGGAATGCCAAACTCCAAATTATTCCCAATTTTCCAAGTTCTTTTTCTGGGGATGGAGCCGATTCGCGCTTCCACGAAGCATTAACGAGACTACCCGCTTTGACAAACGGGGTTTGATTATCGGATAAAATTGTGGCTGGGGGCCTCGCGTCGCCACAAAACGCTTGAGGGCATATTCCGTATCAAGCGTGATCATCGACGCGGAACGTCTTCGAGATGGACAGCGCGCGTAGCCATGCAAGTTATTAAGGCACATAGACATTACCGCTGCCATCATCAAGTTTAATCGGCCCGAAATAATCCAAACTCCCATCCTCAAACGCACGGGAAATGTGTACGGCTTTCCGGATGAGGCGGCAGGGTCTGTTCCCATATTTTCAGTTGCCCACAACAGCGCATTGCCAACAGCGGGCAACAAGAGCCGCAGCTTTTTCCCCGGCATCCACTAGCAAAGTAGTGAATATTGAAAGAGGCGAATAGCTGGGCGACGCCAGTGTGATGTTGTTGCTCATGCAATTCAATGAGAAGTAGCTCATGTAGACGGCCCTTGCGGCTAGGGGCAATCCGCTTCTGCTCAATTTTGGTGACCCCCGATTTTGCCCTGACGCGCGTGACAAGATACCAGATTAATGTGTCGGGATCTTGGAAAAAACGTCATTTCCTTTGGCGCGTCAGGCCCTTTTGGATCTTGGCGGATCAACATTTACACCAAGGCCGCATTCAAATTTTTGGGCGAAATTCCATTTGTAAGCCCTTTGAGTTCCCGGAATTTTGGCTTTCAAGCAATTTCTGCTTTTCACTCGACAGTTTGTCATAACAGCAGCCCTTGATCCAACAGCAGGAAGCCCCAACGCCATCTTCTTCAGCTTGTACAGCGAATTCGTGCGATTCCAATCAACTGGCGAATCGAATGGGTCCGTGGCTGCGGGAAATCGACCCTTCGAAGCAACCGCAACCAGGCCACAGGAAATGAATCGGTACGCCTCGCTGATTGAGATGCTCATCGTTAGCCCACTCGGCCTTGAAGTCAATCAGAATTGGCCAAATCTTTCTTGAGCTTTTTTCGAAAGTCAGAGCCCGTATCCCAGCAGCTATCGGCTAGATTCCTGAACGGATAAGGACCTAGTACCCAAATCGGCGACATTATCCTCACGCTGGACACATATTGCCAGAAAGACCTTAATGCCAACGCACTTCCCAAGTGGCCATCCAGCCCTCGAATGCGCTTCACCCGATTGGCCACAAACGGCGGTTGACTCGATTTCGGCTTGGCAATTTGGCTACGCCCGGCATTTTCCGAATCACTCATCAAAAAATGGGAGGTTCCTCTGAGGGTTGATCAAACACCTCCAAGACAAGTCGGTGTGTGCTGCCAGCCAAATCGACCGCGCTAATCTCCGCTTTGGGCGCTTGTCATATTGCCTTTAAGCGGGGTCAGCTTGTTTTTGGCGAGGACTCGATCGATCACCGGGCCATCCGGGCGCGGAGTGACCGTATAGTAGACTGCACAATAGCGATCTTCATTTGCATCACAGAAAATGACCAAATCGTCACTTTTCACCCCTTATTCCGCTTGAATTTTCGCGGATAAATGAAACCGGAGACCGAATTCAGATCATCTTGATATTCCATGAATTCAGACTGGTTTCGAGACTAGGAAATCCTCCCAACCCAGCTTATCTTTGACCATCTTTCGTAAGAGAAGCTTGGCTTTGGTAGCAACTGGCAACACGGCTCCTAGAAGATCAAACAATTGATAGTAATAGCTGGTTATTTCTCTGCGAGAGAGGACTTTGGCGGACATTGGGCGTGGGATTTTGATCTTCAGCGTATCACTGACCATATCCCAAATCTGTCCACCCAGCTTCTGAGTAGAGCCTTTAGTCCGAAGCTCTTCAGAAAGTCCCGAGATATCCAGATCTGAACCGAATTCCCTCAATTCCCATTTGCCATTATTTTTCAGAAACTCGATAGCTCTTCGAGCAGTATCAAGAACAGCTTCTTGCGAGGGAATTTCAAAATTGAGGTTATCGACATATGTCAGGAATTTAATAGCATACAAGAGCTCCGGAGGTCCATCAAACGTTTCGGCCACCCATTCAAGAGCAGCATTCATGATACATGGAGCACACTTGAGGCCAAAAGTGAGCCGCGTGAACCGGTACTCGCACATGACCCATTCACCGTTCTCGTTGAGCTCTTCCCAGAAGAAGCGCAGAAGATCGCGGTGCTCCATTTGAATTGAGATTTGGAGAAAGGCTTTGCGAATATCAGCCGTTAGCAGATGCTGGAAGGTTTTAATCTGCAACATCAATTTTGTGAGGTTCTTGGTCAAGTTGGGACCTTCATCTTGCACCATATTCAGGCTTTTCTTGCCTTTGCCTCTGGAACACGCATCGAAACACAGCCGGAGAGCTGTGGTTGTGCTGCCGCTTGCGACCAGAACTATCGGCATATAATATGCCCTAGAATCCTGGCCGCTACTCAATGGACCAATTTTCTCAACAATTCCGGCCTGGAGCATATCCTGCACCTGAACATTCGTCTTCTCGAACTTCTTGGGATCTTTGCGAAGCTTATCCAGCATCGACCTCGTTCGAGTGTAAGCCTGCTCGAAGTTATTCGAATCAGGCCAGATTTCCTGACCATTCTCATCCAATTTCAGAAACAGCCCGGTCTCGACACGGCCCTCGTCATTCATTTTGGTGTTTGCCTTGAACTTCTCCATGATTTGCTTATCCAATTCTGTTTTGGATGCATTCTCATTAGGAGTGCCCGAGACCTCCCACATGATCTCAACTGGAGGGTCTTGCTTTTCCTCCGAATCAACAGAGAGGAAGGCTGAATTGACGTTCCGAGCGACCAAGCTTGAGTTGTTCTGATCGGAATTCTGACGGCCGCAAACCACATTGCCGTTGACCGTAGGGAGAATTTTCAAGCCGGATGGCAATTTGTATTTCTCATGCAATCCCATCAAGCGGCAAGCTTCATCTGCAGACAGGATAAGATCTACATCCCCACTCCTGGACGGATCAAAAACCTCAAGGTTGTACCGTTTCAGATGTTCCCAGTCTTCCGGGGTAAGCTGAATAGACGGCACGTCTGCTGTGAGCTGATCTTTGGTCCAGGTGAATACAGAATGCCATTCCCCTTCAATCTCGATCAATAGATCATACAGAGTCGAGTGCATTAATTGGGGAGGTTCACCCATCAACGACACATTGATGAGATCTTGGGTTACGGCTTCACTCAGCTGCGCTGCATGGACTGTTTTTAGGAAATTTGCGGACGCTCCAGTATCAATCATGGTCTTCATCAGGAATAACTCTCCTGAGACTGGATCCTTGATTCTCATAGGAAGGATCGGTGAATGAGAGAGCTCCGTCTCTTTCTGCCCCTGAGAAAATTGACCCATATTATTGGCTTGCCGTTTCTTGGCGGAAAAGGATACCCCTCTATCCTTACCCGAATTGAGTTTGGAATCTCGATGGCGCGAGTCAGATCGACTGCGGCTATCCGAGCGGGATTCACGCGACCTGCTTCGATCCGGCTTAGGAGTCGGACGGCGGTCATATTTTGAGTTTCCTCGAGGACCTTTCGAGTCCGAGCGACTATGCGACCGAGATCTGTTGAACGACTTCCCGTCGGCTTTTCTGGTTGTCTGACGCTGGCTACCAACTGGGGTCACCTTGCCATCGGCTTCACGAAAAAACAACTGAGCAATTGCGACCGTTTGCACGGCACAGCATCGCGACATGACCATTTTTACCACAATTGTGGCAGCTCACCGTGACTCGACAGTCCTTTCTCGCGTGCCCGGATCGAGCACATTTTTCACACAAATTGAGCTCACGAAGACGGTGCGACGGTCCGACTCACTCCTAATGCGTGCGACAAGACCACGAATCGTGGTTGCTCTTGGAACAGAGGACACAGGACCGAGGCTTTCCCTTTCCGACTTTAGCCTGCGGCTTCGCCGATGGACGACCCAATTGACAGATATTCAATGAGGTAGTTTTGCTTTCAGCCGATTCCTTATAAGCCTTCTGCTTACATTGGATAATAGTCTCGAACTTTTGCAACAAAGCGGCCGTCGTCGCACGATCAGCTTCAGTCAACGTTTCGATCATCTGGGCCGGGTACTTCTCTATTACCGCGGACTTGATCATCTGCTGATTGACATCGAACGGAGGTCGCATGTGAGAAATCACGCATTTCACCTCGTTTTGCAACTGCCGTAGCCGCTCAGGGTTCATGACGGTAACGCCGGGAATGCCAAACAACCTTTTCCGGAATTCATCCTGGATGATTCCTTGATTGTCAAAGTTGTTCCGCAGCGCTACCATTGCTTGCTCGAGTTGACCCAGCTCCATTCGGAACGGCTGCACTAGCTTTTCCGCATCTCCCTTCAACAGGGTTTTCAGCTTGCTGAGCTTAGCCATCTCAGAAAGCGCCTGATTACCAATCAAGTGATTCTCGACAACTTGGAAAAACTCGCCGGCCATTAACGGATCTCCGTCGAATTTTTCCAATGCGTCCAAAACCTCCTTGTGGTTTCTCTGGGCTTCCTGGTCAGCTTGATTCTGAACTGGCTGCTGAGCATTTGGGGCCTGCATAGCCGCCAACCGACCGGCCAGCCGCTCTACCACGTCCATCTCCGGCTGCCCTTGCGGAACTGCCTGAGCAGCAAATAGATCCGGATCGTTGACGTGGTTGGCCAGAAGACGGTCCAGAAAGATCGCTGGATGTGTTGAGGCTCGACCTCGGCCGCCTCGACCTCCTCTACCTGCTCCTGGGCCATCTGCCTCACAAATGCACGGTACGCAAAAATCGCGCGACTCTGGGATTCATCTGCAACAATACCAATATCCCTAACGGTCTCTTCATTGGTATTCCAGGTTTCACGGCAGATAGCGCTGGCCCGAGTATTGGCTCCGAGGTGAACAGCATTTTTCAGCATGGCCGCCTCCAGCGGCGCTTTCCGGTATGCGACTGTTTTACTCAAGATGATAACCCACTGGAGCTTCTGGATCCGCCGTCGGCAGAAATCAGCGACATCTACAGCCGGAAGATCCACCGCCAATGGGAATTCTGCCCGGTCCCCCGACAAGACTGTGGCCCAGTTACGAACCTCAGCCAGCCTGTTCCGCCATGCCGGAAGGCGATTGAAAGCCTCCGGTCCATTGGCAGCGACTCCCCAGTCAGCGGGGATTTCGGCAAACTGATCGGCAAGATACGCAGCCTCGCGCTCGTAGTTAATCTCGGGATTACGCCGAGGTGGCATACTTCCGAGCACGTGCTTTCCAACGCCCCCAAATTTGCCTCGACAGGCCGATGATTAATATTTGGACCAGTCTCCGAAGGGCCTGGGTTTGAAAAGTTGATTGAAGCCTGGCTACCCTGCTCAGCACTTCTCTCACTGCCAAGTCTCGATACTTGGTCTTTTTTTAGCTTGGGCTCGATCCCAAGACCTGGTTTGCCAACGGCTAACGACCAGGAATTTTCAATGGCGTGGGACGGACTAGCGTTATAGACACTGAGGCCTATACTACCAACCAGACTACGATACCGCAAACGCCGAAATAACTTTTACACACTTTAAAAAATTTCGCAAGTCGGCGGCGAAAAGTTCAGAAGGCTGAGGTGAGCACAGAATAAAAAGGTGCCGGCGATTACAATTACAAACAAAAGCCCACCTCAAAGCTTCCGAAGTCTCGTCGCCGAGGCGATAGGGCCCGAATAGACCTAGACAGTAGAGGCCCGGCCGACGCCACCACTTGTGGCGGGCTCTCTTTACTGTGGTCTTTACAGATAGTGTGTAGAACAGATATTCCAATATAGCACGTTTATCGTAAGAACGATCGCCGTGGACTCGAACCGGTAGTGGCACACCGGGTCGGAGAAGTGAGGATCCCCCTTGAGTCGCTCCCCTTATCCCAACTCCGCCTCCGGGCCCCCTCTCCCCGACTGCGCCTCACCAGCTGCGGGCTGGCTTCTAGACTCGGAGAGGAAAAAGCCCAGGAGGACAAAGGTTTAGGGCCGCCATCGATCTCTCCTCTCCTCCTCCCTCTCTCTCTCTCTCTCTCTCGTTTTTGGCACCACAGTCCAAAATGCGCG
>CATQJA010001096.1:0-20007 GCA_958295435.1 Mesorhabditis spiculigera | reverse complement strand
CAAAGCACGAGCATTTCCTATGTCTCCCACTAGCAAAACGAGGCCGTTGTCTCGGGCGGCCGGGTCGGAAGGGCAATCGAATGGCATGATCGGCAAGCCGATGTTTCTCAGGTGGAGGCATGTTTACGACTAGTTTACGCTTTTCTTTTCTTGTGACTAGGTATCGAAATACGCAGTACTAGGGCGCCGTTTCTTTCCTGCAAAATGTGCAACTTTTACATGATTAGATCGCCCGAAGTTTTTGACAGCCCCTTTTTCAAGTCGGGTTTCGAAGGCCGAGCGCTTTATGCCTTGCAAATTAATTACATAAAAGCGTACGTTATTTACCTAATTTAATCTTGTAATTTTTTCTGTATTGACCAGCTACTGGCTTCTCTGTCCCCTTACACCCGAGCCCCACGCAATGTTTTACTCTTTTTCTGGTACCAGAAGTACTGATTTTTTTGCTTGATTTTTATACGCAACCTGCATTTCTAGTGCTTTTCCCTGACTTGTAAGCTTTTTTTGTCTCTTTCCCTTCCTTTCAAGCTGAAAATCTTTTAACCCCGCTCAAATTTGCATCTTACATCATAAAAAATTCCTCTACCGGACCGGCTACCCAAAACCATTAAAACAAACCTAACACCAATTGTTCAACAGTCTCCTCCACCTTCTCAAGATCTCAAAAATATTTGCACGCGCCAAGGCCGAAGCCAAAACAAAATCGATCCATTGTGTTCCGGGCGCAGCGGCCAACCAGCCGTGTCTAGTCCTCCGCACGTGTTTTCTCAAGGGCGAGAGAGAGGTGGAGAGGGAGGTATAGATAGATTGATGCACCCGCTGCATGAAAATGTAGAGCGAGAGAGAGCGAGAGAGCTAGAGAATGAGTGAGAGAGACAGATAGAGAGCAAATCGTACCCTTTTTCCGGCTTGTCAACGACACCGCGTGTGTGGTAGCGGCCTTTACGCACCAGCTGGTGGCCTCGGGGGTGATATCAGTCGTTCCGGGGAGCAGGAATAGTGCTGGCAAGGAATAATGCTAGGCTAGAGAACGTTTTTCGCTCAGGATCATACCTTTTTCATCTCATTTCGAAACTTTTAACGTATTGGATTTTTTCTGATTCATAAATCCCGTCTTTTTGACTGGCGTTGGCGATCTACCTACTTTTCAGATACCTATTAAAGATCCTCAAAAAATGTGCTTTAAATGGTTCCATTTAGACCATTTCACTAAGGTTTTTTTGCGGATTTTTGTAGACATTTTCAAAATTAATTCAAGCCGACTTTTAAAAGGCCATTACCTAATTTAAAGATACACTAATATTGCTAACCGACTTCTTCTATTTATTAAATCACTTTTTATTAAACAAACTACCCAGCAAGGCTACAGTCTCTAGCCCGATCATATCGGCTTATCACTGAACCACAGCCGTCACCAGCCGTCCCAGCGTTTTTCCGCTTTTTCGGGTTTCGAGATTTCAGTCGCGTGATTTTATTTTGACCCCGGGTTGAACTTACTGCTTTCAGAACCAAATGAGCCTAGAAAATTAGCTACTTTACAGCTGTTGTTAATATTTCAATCTAATCTAATTTCGAAAATTTAATCGATGATTTTTGCAGATCGCGTTCTTATATACCTTTTTTTTCTGGTGATTTTGCTCCTAAAAATGCCATTTTTTTTTCCAGATGGCCGATCGAATATGGGAATCGTACCTGATTTCCGACTGCATAGTCCCAAAAGAGCAGATGAAGCGGCTGGGAGAGCATAAATATTCGGCAGTTGACACCTCATGGCTTGATGAATTGTGTATGAAAAAGTGAGTTTTGCACCTACATTTATCGCGTATTTGAGCCACTTCGAGCTTGGCAAATCCTATAAAAAATAAATTCAGCGTTAAAGAGCTTTGTTCCTTTTAAAATAAGCTTTTCAGATTCTGGGACAAAGTCGTCACATTCTGCCCGATGTGGGTGGCCCCAAATTTAATCACGCTCGTCGGGTTGATCATCAATTTATGTACAGTACTCGTTTTGTCTTTCTACTGCCCAACGGCGACGGAGTCGGTGGGTTTTGGATCTCTCTCGCGCTCTCTCGCTTCCCTCACCATCGCTCTCTATCTTCCCCCTCTCTCTCTCCCTCTCTCTCTAGCTTTCCCATGCTCTCTCTCCCACTAAATAACCATATTTCTAGGCCCCATCCTGGGTGTACTTCCAAGCCGCCCTCGGGTTGTTTTTGTATCAGGTTGGTACATACTTTAATTTCCTGGGTCGGACATGCGCTTTTTGACAGGCTTCTGGAAGCGGAAGTTGCCTAATTTCGACCTTTTTCTAACGGCTACATTTGCAGACCCTCGACGCCATCGACGGGAAACAGGCGAGAAGAACGGGTAGTTCGTCTCCTCTTGGCGAACTTTTCGACCACGGGTGCGATTCAGCATCTCAGGGTACGTTTTTGAAGGTCGAGGCCACAAAAATGCTGCTTTATAGTGTTTGTGACGCTCAACATTTGCTACGCGATGACGCTGGGTGCCGTCCCGAATGGTGTCTTTGCCATTTCGGTGGTCTCGATCATCATGTTCTACGCGGCGCACTGGAGCACTTATTGTACAGGGCAGCTTCGCTTTTCAAAGTCAGTAGTGTCGGTCTTGACGCCCCCGCTTTCCTTCCTGTCGCCATCCCTTGAGACCCACCGTTCTGGAAATCAGCGAGCAAATTTAATTTTGTAGATTCGACGTCACCGAAGCCCAATGGATGGTGATCTCGGTCCTCGTCTTTACTGGGATTTTTGGAGCCGGAACCTGGTCTGCGAATATTGTAAGCTTACTTTGCGCTTTATCGTGTTTTTCTAGATCTTCGGACTGCAACTCCGTTACCTTGTCGTTGGCGGCTCCTTGATAATGTCAATCGTACAAATCGGAGGCTATGCCAAGACGATTCTTGGTGGAGGTGTTGGGAAGAATGGGAGTACGGTTGCGGTGAGTTTTGAAGAAATTCGGAGGACAGATTGATTCCTCGATAGATTCCTCGAAAACGAAGCAGATAATCTAGATTGTTAGTAATAGTGTAAGTCTTCAAGAGATGAATGTTCTGAACAACGACCCGTTTTGAAAGCGATGCGCCTGTTTTTAGGGAACCTCCGTCCTTTTCCCACTTCTGCCACTTCTGATGGTGCTACTGCCATTTGCTATGATTTACAGGTTAACATAAGTCGAAGTTTTCCAATTTTTTTATTTTTTTCAGCAAAGCCACCACTTCCGTCTACGATGTGCATGTGACGCTGTTTATTTTGTGCTTTGGAGCTGTTGGTAAGTTCTGCACGTTAAGCGAGAGATAGAGAGAGAGAGGGAGAACAAGAGATTAGCAACAGCTGGTTTTTTAGGTTCCAAAACCACAAACCGGCTCGTCATCGCCCACATGTCAAAAAGCGAACTTCCGCTCTGGGATTGGGCATATTTGGCACCAATCGCCATGATTCTGAACCAGTATTATGACTGCCCGATCAACGAGTATCATCTGCTCGTTGTGGCTACGGTAAGCTACATTTTTGAAATTTTGGCAAAGACTGAACTTTGGAATTGGATGCGACTTGATGGCTCATAATAAGTTTGCTTTGAATTTAATTATGCAAAAATAAGCCTAAGCCATTATTGAGTTCTGGTAGTAATAGAGTTGCTGTTTGCAATTGTTATCCTGAGGATGATCACCATCATCTTCATCTTCATCTTCATCACCATCATGCTCGCAACTTTCCACAACCATCAAAATATTTTTCCTAGTAAATCCACAACTTTCTCCCCGTAGCGCTTACCCTCATTAGAATATACGCGGAACACGGAAAACACCGAATACGCATTGACTTCTTCTCTAGGCACCAGAACTTGTTTTTGGTGGGCCCACGAGGGGGCGCAATTTGTTGTTTCGTTTGGGCACAGTGTTTGATCTCCCAGTTCTAACCATTTTTTTCAAAGATGATTGAGGAACTGATAAATTGAATCAGATTTTTTTGTCCATGGGGTTGTAGTCCACCACAAGTTCATCAAGTCCACAAGAAAATGTAATAAATTCTCCGCTAGACCCTATCAATTTTTAAATTGTTCCAATTAACCTTTTTTAATTTATTTTTTAGATCTACGTCCACATCTCGTTGGCCATCTTCTGTACATATGTGACGCGGCAATTTTGCCATCATTTGAACATCTATTGCTTCAAGCTGGGCCCGAGGGCATCTACCGGCAGAAAGCAGCAATGACTAGAAGTGGGTCCGCTTCAAGAATTATGAAAAAGTGATAAGTAAGCTTAAGCCTAAGCCTAGGCCAAGGCCTCAGCCTAAGCCTAATAGGCCAGGCCAAACCGATGCCTAAACCTAAGCTAAGTCTAAGCTCAAGCTAAGTTAAGCTTAAGCCTACGCTTGAGCTCAAGCCACCGCCTAAGCCTGAGCCTGAGCCCAGGCGTTAACATAAACACGAGTATCCTGCTTTATAAAACCTAAATATAATCCTATCTGTGAGCTGTGATTTTGAGATTTTCATAATTTACAGGTTTTTGCTCGTCTTAGAAAATATTTACCTATAAAAAATTCTACGCTACACTCCTCATTACAAAACAACTTCCCGTCATTTTATTATCACTCATTAGACCTCAAACTCCTCAAAGGTCCGCATCCAGCCAGGCCACCTTCCCACTTCCCCCCTTGCTACTCTAGCATTTTCTCCACCTGCCCAGATCGGCCCAAAAATAAATTTGTCGTCTGTGATGCGGATCATCCCGGGAATGGCAAGGCAAAGCCAATCACCCCTAATGTCACGGGGGCACAGGTGAAAATACTAGGGGAAGCCGGCGGGCTCAAATTGGATGTGGCGAAGGCTGCATTTCTAACGCAAAAGCTAGGAGTACTAGGAAAATAATAATGAGCTTTTGAATCGTAAATCGAGGTTCAACGCGTTTTAAAAAATACGAAGTAACCATGAAGCTTTGTAGTTTATGTGTTTTTGAAAAATATCGTACTGTGAGGAAGTCAAATCACGAGTACCTGATTTATTTATTTCGCATTATCGGGGGGGATACACTTTTTTCTAAGAACCTAATTTTTCCAATATAAACATGGAACTGTTCCTGACATGTTTTTGACTACCTTTAAAACGCCAAATTTTACAAGACTTGGATTAAAAATAGCTCAAGGGCCCCAAATTTTTCGATATTGTGGTATTTTAAAGAGTTTTTGAAGCTGTTCGATAGCTCGTCGTTAGCGACTACAAGTTTTAATTCGAGTAAGCGAGTAGGTCACGTAAACTCTATCTCTTTTCCAGGTAGTAGAGGAAGCCACCGAATCATCTGAAGCGGAGGAAGTAGTCGATGACGAAGCTCCCCTAGTCACCATCGTCCCCGCTGTTGATTCCAAGCTCATAGAAATTGTGTAGTTGTTTTTTAGCTCTTTTGTAATCTTTCTAATTTCGATTTTTACTGGTATCGAGCCGTTTTTTTTCGCTTCCCCGTCCCCTACGCCACGCAGGGTCCAAAATGATAGTGATTTTGTGATTTTTTTTTAGAAATTTGCCTTACATCGGACAATTGTACCCTATTCTCGCTTGGCGATTTTTCGATGTTTTTTCGATATTTGATTATGGGTGCCTGTAAATAATAAAATTCTATGTAAAAATGGAAGACAACGAAGCATCTTCTAAACTACGACTCACCTAAAAAGGACAAATCTTTTCCCGCAGAGAATCACAGAAGCCAAAAACCATAATTTCGCTATTCGTCACACAATTTTTTTGAATAATTGCTACAGTAGAAATCCATGTGAAAAACCGTCAATTAAAGCAAAATACACAAATCGAAGGACCTTGAGGTTTGTAGCGCTAATTGTAATTTTTTTTACCTGAAATTTTGCACCTCTCGGGGGGACGATGTCCCGCCTTGTGCTCTCCCATACATCATTAGTTGGGTTGCTGTGTTTTCCGCTCATCGCAAAAAAAAATTTGCAAAACGACAGTTTCAGAGTACAGAGTCTGAATCGGAAGGGAGCCGAAATTTGAATTTGAAACGCGTAAATCCAGAAATATGGCTCAGTTTTTCGCTAAAATTGAGCTGACGCGGCAAAAACTAAAGCTTCTGAGCCAGGTGTAGCCGGCTTAGGGTAGTGTAACTGCTTAAAATAAACCATGCAAATCGTAGACCATTAATAATTATAGAACTTTTTGAGTTGGGAGAATTAGCGGATTTGCTTCCACGCCCCTGTAAACTGCAGCACCTCGCAAGGAGGTGCTCCCAAAAATTAGCCAGGGCCATACCAATGCCACGGCACCCCGACCGCATCCCATCTGCCAATAGGAGGTGATCGGTAGGAAGTTTTGTTAGTTCATACAAAAATTTCACTGATGCTTCATATGGAAATGGGAGTGGACCAGGTTGGGCGCGGTGCGGGGCAGGGCCCCTGGAGATTGGGGTCGCAGATCGATCACAAAATGTCCGATCTGCCTCAAGTTTACGCACTAATGAAAGGTCTATCAAAATTCGTATTTGCAGCTATAGAAACTCGTGTCTGACATGATTTTGGAATCAGTTTTCCATGGGGGCAGCTCATAAAATTGCAAGTTTTTTGGCACCTACCGTAGCCTCATGAGATACCGTACCTGCAAAAATCCGCTATAATGTGTTTGTGTTTTGTGTTAACTTATATTCAAAAACTAAACTTTTAATATAGCAAATTTAACTGCTTGACCGTCAGTTCCAACATTAAAATTTACTAAAAAGTGCGATTTCAGGTCGAATCACGATGGCGGTTCCCCAAAAAGACTCATGAACCCGGAACCTGCTCAGTTCCGCCGTCGTACAGTAGATGAACACTTTTCCCAACAGCTGATTGCTTTTGCTTTTTAAGGCGAAGGAACTTTTATCCAAGAAGCCTGAAAAATAGAGTGCAAGACCCGGGGTGGTGGGCGTGGCTTTCTCATGGGGTGGGGGTGGCCCCTAGATGGGCCCTAGTTGGGCGACTACTTGCCACTACTTCTTCCGGTCCCCCACGACTCCCTCGTCAAGATGAACACCCTGGTATTGTCGACAGTATTCGCTATTTTGTTTGTATCTTTGGTGAGTCTAGAGTTGCTAGAAATGAGCCTTACGGCCCCGGGGAATCTCATACCTAACGTAACCCGTTCGGGACCTTGCTTATGACCGGTGTCAGGTTTTTTGCGGTTTTTAAAAAGATTTTATCTTTTTTTCTTTGAGAGAATTAGTCTGATTTTCTCAAACATTTAAATTTGAGTGGATTTTCGCAAGCTAAATGTAAAAAAGATCCGGAGGCCTTATAGTGAGAAAGTTAAAGAACGCGTGCCTCAAAAAATTCCTTTTTCCATGGTATGAATGACAAGGTTCGAAGTACAAAAAAAAACATAATTCCAGGTAAGCCGGTTAATCCCTTCTTTGTTTAATAATTCCTGTCGCTTTCCCTTTAAAACACGGATATTTATTCTCGTCCCAGAAGCACCACACTTCGAGTACACCCCGAATTATTCAGAGCGATCACTCCAGAGGCGTCCAGGAATTCTGGGAAACAGCGTCTCATCTTGTCTAATTGGACCCGTGAACCAGATGCTAATTATTAATTACCCAAAAATATACCGAGCGGCCAGTTTCTAAGGTCATTCATTAAATTAGGATTCGACTTGGACGTCCACGGAAAAACAAGCAATTAAGTTTCGGAAACATGAATAAAAAATGTTGCGGAGATCTGGGTTCAGAATTTGATTACAATTAATTGTGGAAAATTACAAGAAGGACTTAGGCATCAAGATCATATTTCAATTACACCAATTAAGCGAAAATCAGCATTAAGAACATCAATTTTTCAGGCCACCGCTGACAGCGAAACCTTCGAGGAATTGGTGAGTTTTGCCTCGTTTTTACGACATTAATAATCATCTGCGTTTTCTCTCTCACTCACTTTCTCTCTCTCTCTCTCTCTCTCTCTCTCTCTCTCTTTCACTCTCTCTCTGTCTCTCGATATATCTCTCTCTATCTCTTCTCAAAGCTTTCTGGGATTCTCTAAGGTTTCTGATTCACCCACTAGTGAGTAACTTTTAAATCTATTCAAAAACTTGATCCTTCAAAAATCACAAAATTAATTCTATAAGGTGAATCTTCAAAAAGTAATCCCCTCCCCCGCTCTAATCCCCCATTTTCAGTTTCAACCCGAAATGCCCAGCATGCGAGCCCGGATAGCGTCGAGCAGCCGGTTTTGGGGGAAGCGGTAGGTTTCAAAGTCTAGAATTTTGCATACTCTTGCTGGTACGCTCTCTTTAAACCCAATTTTAAATTGAAATAAAATAAATCAAGAAGGTGGGCTAGCAAAATCTTCCAGGAATTGAGTAAATTTAAATTGGGAGGATTTTTAGTGACACCGCCCGAGCCCGAATCGCCGCATCCCGAATTTTCCGAGGACGACGATCGATGGGAATGGAGGAGGTAATTTTTGTTCATTTTCTAATACAAAACATGGTATGCAAATCAGCTTATCGGGCTTTTCTATCAGGTTGGTAGATAAGTCCTGTCACAATTTTTTAAAATCTCTCTATATAGCCGCAGACATGGCCGATTTTAACGTCTGATGTCTGATTTGATAGGTCTTGGGCTGCTCTATCATGAGAGCTGCCGCACGAGGCCGAAAAGTTACAGGACGCCGAGTTACAGCACCGGGAAGTTTTTCATAAAATCTTGAAAAAGCTTTTTAGCTTGATATCTCTGCATAGAGAAATTTGCATGCGATACCTTTAACACCAATCGATAGCTCTCGAGGAGTAGATATCGATAGATGTTGAGATCGTCAAAATTGGACACATGTTGGCCGAGATACGGGTCCTTGAAATTTGGTTGATTTCTTAGAACTTTTCCCGAAATCCCATACATTTTACGCATCTGTGACAAATTTTGCCAGTTGGTTTTTGAGCGCCCGGAGAAGGTTTTGTCTAAATGTATGGGAATTCGGAAAGAGTTCTAAGAAATGGACCAAATTTGAAGGGCCCGTATCTCGGCCATCCGGTATCCGATTTTGATGATCTCAACATCTATCGATATCTACTCCTCGAGAGCTATCGATTGGCGTTAATGGTATCGTATTCAAATGGCTCTATGCAGAGATAGCACGCTAAATAGCTTTCTCAAGATCTTATCAAAAACTTCCCGGAGCTGTAACTCGACGGCGACCCAGGTTGGGAACCAAATCGGGTTTTGCCCAAGTAGCGCGTCCCAAGATCTATCAAATCATGTATCGAAAGTGAAAATCCGACGTTTCTCCGGCTTTCTAGAGAATTTTGAAAAAATTGTGACAGGACTTATCTACCAACCTGATATACTTCCATGCATCTGAAATTTTGCTTTGATCTGAAATAGCGCCATCACGTTTCCCAAAAAAACGCTATAGTGTAAATGTCAGCCGACTACTCGGTCGACTTCCCAGGGATCCCAAAAGCAAAATTATGCAAATTAAGTGAGCGCGAGGAAAGTGAGCTAGAATTACGAGAGAATGACTTAATTCGCGCCAGGCGGGCGGAGGGAGGAATTAGAATTTTTCGGGGCTTAAGTACGCGACAACATTTTAAAAATAGAAAATAGGAGGAAATATGTTTTTAAAAACTCGAAATTTCGCCTTAAACCTGCCAATTACAGTTAGAAAATTCATAAAAACGCAAATTTTGGGAGTTTGCGGGATATTTACCAAACAAAAAAAGAAAAACGCGAGAAAAGAAAACTTTTTCGAACTTTTCCGGGTCTTTTCGGGTCTTTACTCTTTACTTTTTGAACGTTTCCAATTAAGCAATGACCTCCAACTTTTTCTAGACACCAGAAAGCGACGGGGCTGAGGCCAATTTGGAGCGACAGCAGCAGCAGCTGTCTTCTGCCGAAGTGCGTTCCTGAGTTCGACTCCCCTTCAGTTTTCCGGGCTTGGGCTTCCCCCAATTGCAAACTCTTCCCTTTTCGTCGCTACTGCTGTGCATTGTTGTTAAGAAACAAAATAAATGCTGAAAGGCAAGGAAATTCCAAGAAAATGCAAATGAGCAACTGGATTTTTGTGCATGGTGTGCCGAGTTTTGCTTTGGGAATTTTTGCAGTGATAACAAGAATGCACGGCGGCTTGTGATAATTTGCACTGTCCTGTCTTGGGTCCGTCTGTAAGTCGTTTTTACCTAGAAATCTAGGTTTTGGAAACTTAAAAACGCTTAATTCGTGGAAAACATATGTATATATTTTTTTATATATGAAAGCTTTAGCAATTTTCTATATTTATTTTGACTTTAAGCGAAGAGCATTTGAAAATTGCAAAAAAATAACTTTCAACGGTTCAAAAAGACTAGAAATTACATAGCTATTGTCAGTTTTATAACGGACACGAATTTTGAATTTTAGTAAAATATTGCAGTTTTAAAGTTGTAAAAATTTGAAGAGCGTTGCAAAAAGTTTGCATGTAATTTTGAACGTTTCGAAACTTTGTAGAAAAGTTAACAAAATGCCAATGCTAAAAACTTGATTTTTGCGAAAATTTGGCAAAATTGGCCTGACGCTTGAAACGTTTTTCGATTTTCCGATATTTGATAGTTAACACGTTTTAATTTTCCGGTTTTTCATGGCAGTGTACATGTAGCCAACCTAAAGCCCATATTGAACCTTATGAACAACGTTAGAACATCGTCTCCGCGAATCCCAAAAAAAACCTGCGCCCATTTTCCAGACGACCACACCCCAATAACGTTCTCCCGGGGTTGCATTTTTCCGCTTTTACCGGTAATGACGTTCATCCGGGGGATGTTCAAGAGACTTTCAGACGTCCACTTGATCCGCCAGCGAAACAGAGCAATACGAGACTAACTAAAAACTTTGCAAATTTCCACCTGACCGGATGCGGGGGAAAATTTCGAGCCAAATTGCTTCTGGGAAGGGCATTTTCGAGTTAGTAGGCGTCGCGTGGAATTGAATTTTTAAAGAAGCGCGTGTGAATTTTTAAGGGGATTGTGGGGGCAAATTGTTTCTAGTGGTGAAACTATGGCTGGAAAGGTCAGAAAAAGCTTGGCAGACACGTGGAAAATTTTTTTAAAATAACTGTTGCAGGCTCCGATGTGGTTGGTCCCCTCCTCCGAATACTACGAACGGACGGCCAAAGCGATGAGGCCGAATCTACACATTTCAAGCCGGTTTTGGGGTCGAAAGTAGTGGGTTTTTCTCACATCGAAAATTCCGCAAAAAGTGAGATTGCCTGTAACAATCACTTGAAAGGAACGGGTAAGGTATGCTTCTGGAGCTTTAGGTTATAGATTTCCCATAGACCGGCGGACATTTTAAACCAGGGATAGACTAGACTTTATCTAACTAGACTTTATCTGCCGAAGTAAAGTACTGTAGGTGATTTTTTTCATTTTCTTTTCGGCCTGTTTTGTTGTTTCAGACAAGTTGACGCTCGAACACAATTTGGTATAATCCTTGCTAGGATATATTCAGAATCCCAAAATTATTTTTCATCATGAATTGACGCTGCACTTTTGAGCTGACCACGCTGATGGGTGGGCACAAGATGTTCGGCTGTTCAGAAAAACAATGAACCAGGGGGAATCATGAGATTTTTGTATCGTACGGTATCGCCATTACAATATTTTTCAACTGAAAACAGTTAGTGAAAATTGTCTAGACTGTTTGTTTGCACTTTTAAGATTCGCAAAACCTTTGTAAATATATCTGAACAAATGCTTTTACCTTGATCGCCAGCAAAAATTGTCATTGTTATTTTACATTGTTTTTCAACAAGAAAATTCGACTTCCGCTATCTTCACTTTTGTAACCAAAACACTGAAACGCTTGTTCGGATCTTTTGCATTATTGAGGGGTTTCCTTATGACTCAGCTATGCCCAGTACGGTAACCCAACCCGACAACGGAATCCTAATAGTCTGCTTCTTCAACTCCAGGTGTAAAATTGTTAGAAGTTTTCGCCCCACCCCCCCGATAATGCAAAAGAACGATTGACATAAAACTCGATATGAACGGACCCTGTATAATCCCAATCTCGCATACCCGCACTCCAAAGTCCAAAAGTCAAACTCCGCTAATCCCCACCACGCATTTTCGTACAACCCACCTCCCCAGGGCTTTTCCCGCCGCCTAATACATAAATACATCGGCTAATCGACACCCACATTCAGAGGTTGTGAGGGAGACCCCGACTCTAATTTGCGTAAATATTCAATTTGTGGAAGATTTGTGCGTTCTCAGGAAAGGGGGTGGCCTCGTTAATTTACACCGCCTCCCCCCTCACAAGTGACGAATCGCCACTTCCAAGTACGCGCCAATACTCAGGACACGATTTTTTAGGGTAATTAGCTGGGGAAATCGAAGGAAAGCAAAGTAAAAATGTCGCGCCTGGGGAGTTGGGCCAAAATTGGTTGTTACTCAATGTTTGAACATTCGAAACGAATTGGTGTAGTTTGTTGTCGCTCGGAAAATCTACCGTAGGTTTATCTGTTTTTCAAAGTTTCATTGAACAGATTCCAGCCTGAACCTGTCGGAAAATCGAATATCGCCGCAACCAAATATCGCCATAGAAATTGAATCGAATTTTTCAGGTTTTTAAAAATTTTGAATGGCTTATGCAAATTATCAGTCTTTTTACCATTGAATCAAAAGTGCAGCATTCATTTTGAACATCCGCACGTATTTCTCCAGTTTTCTGTTTTCCGGCATCTTTTTCATAATTTGCATATTTTTTGCCTCAGTTACAAAGTACATTTTGAGATCTGCCAAAAACGCTATAAAAATTGGAGTATTTAAAACTGCAGCACAATTTTTGTCATAGGGCCGCTCGAAAAGATACAAAAATTCGGGAAAAAACTTTTTAATGCCATTACGAACTAGTGTTCCCCGATCTTTCAATCCACTTCCGCAAGCTGCCATGCCCCGTACCTCAAAAACCGATCCCCAAACAATTTCATTATTCGCGTTGGTGTCACTTCCTAAAAGTCGCTATTTTTGCCTTCCTAGCTACCAAATTTGATTCCAATAAGACGCGGGGACCATTGGGGAAAACAAGGAAAAAATTCTCAGGTGACGAATTCCTCAGAAAAACCTCAATAAAACGAGAACTTCCAGGTGCAGACCACATCACTAGACACATCCACCAGCAGCAGCTGTGCAAGTACCAGACGTCATGCCTTCAGTAAAGTCGCTTCATCAAGGAAAGCCATCACGAATGCCAAGTTTATGCCTCGTTTTTATTCGGCCATGTGTTGTGTGTTCCGTTTTCCAATTATGTTCTCTACCGCTAACCCCATAGCCGATGTACATCCTGCTAGTAAAGGGTTTTTATGTTTTTTGGTGGCATTAAACGTTAAGAACATCATAATGCACTTCGGGCCCGAAAATTAGATAATTAAAACTTTGAAAATTACAGAGAAAGCATTATTCTACTAGAAAAAGACACACCACAGCCCAAACTACTGTTCGGAAGGCTTGACTCTTCCGAACTGGAACTGGAACGACTCATAACCGTTCAAGAAAAACGATTCGGCAAGAACTAAATACAGGGTTTGAATCAGCGGAAAATTCTGCCCAAAATGGGTTAATTTTTTAGCGGACTAAGCTATGATTTCCGAAGCAAAAGTGTCATTAAAAGAAAAGCGTAAAGTACCGAACGGCAAACTGGACTGGGAAGAGGATTCTACAACTCGGACCGTTCGGTTTTGGAGAAAGGCGCTCCAAAATTGGATCAAGACGTGCGGGGGATCGCGGTTAAGGGACCTAAAGCTTCTTCATGAAACCGAAACCCCGATTTGCTTCCTGCTCTGTAAAGAAACAACTCAGGGTCAATTATTTTAGAAGATTAAACGCTAAAAAATACTATTACGTTGTTGTCTCCTAATGCTTTCCGCATGAAGGAGCCTTCGGAAACTCTCGCCCTTGAGGAATAATACACTTCACGCGTTTACAGCTACACTATAGCTGTAAACGCCTGAAGTCAGCTATAGAGAGCACAAGGAGGACATCGAATACATGAGAACTAAAAAGATCAGTCGCGGGTCTGTTGTCATTGAGAAGCTGATGTTGTGCGCGTCTAAGCCATGGAGCTCGGCGTCGAGTAGAATGTGGCGTCGTCTTCCTTCAACACCATTTTGCCATCTAAAGTATAGAATCAGTTAGCTGCCCATACAAATTCTCACCTTCGTTCTTTTTTCGCCTCGGCGCCCAACCGCTTCATGATCACATGCTCGATGGGCTTCTTGAATAGCAACAGTCTGAAAACTAACCGTTTAAGCCTTAACCCAGAATTTTCTTACCCCACTAGCAATATCAACGTGACGGCGGCGACGAGGATCAGTACCAATACGAGCAGAACCACACCATTGACGTTATCCCTAAAAACCGTAGCAATCAAAATGAATTTTCCTACAGACAGTTTAGGTGACTTGTCGGGCTTGGGCTTGTTGTGACCGGCACCTCGATGCAGGGTTGTGCCCCGGCTGTCTGCTGGCAAGACGGGTATGCCATTGCTAGTCTGTAAAGATTTATTTTTGGATAACTGAATTATCAACATTTCCATTCATGAACCCCGAATATCAAAGCCTTTTCCCACGGTCTTTAGAAATCGCCCCAATTACACCACCTAATCGCGTCCCTAGTATGGCGGCGTAGCCGCCCCGCCAAAAATTGCCTTTTCCCTCCAAGAGGACTGCCGGACCCCGGAAAATGGACAGCCGGGATTCGGCCGCTGCAAAACCTTGTCCACCCCTGTGCTATAGGGAATCCCTATGATCGACCTCCCAATAGAAATGCATCCTCACATTGAGTGATCTCGCGTTCAAAAACGTATAGCTGGAATGCGTCAACCTCGTTGTGTCTGGCACGGATCCTTTTTCCCTGATTTTTGCCCCGCTCTCTCGAGGGGGCTCCAAAAATTAGAGTATACTCATAATTGTTCGTATGCACCGAAATCTTTAGTAAAAGGCGAAAGATTTTCTCGGTCAAATGCACACGAACCAGAGGTATTGCTGTAGGGAAAGGCGCGCACTTGTGGGGACAGATGCGCCCAGGTGAGGGGCGAGTGGGGCGCGTGCAGAGGGCATGCAGGGCGCACGCACTGCGAACTTCGCGTAGAAAATATACACTGTTTTGAAAGTATCAAATTTATTACAATCAACAAATTCACGCGTTTTGAACGCCGCCCTATCAGAATCTCTAAATTTCAGAATCTCTAAATTTCAGAATCTCTAAATTTCAGAATCTCTAAATTTCAGAATCTCTAAATTTCAGAATCTCTAAAAATCAGAATCTCTAAAAATCAGAATCTCTAAAAATCGGAATCTTTAAGAATCGGAATCTCTAAATTTTTTTGTTTCTCGCCGCCGAGCCATACAGTTTTTGGCACAAATTGAAACTGTATGGCGCTTTTACTCAACGTCGCCTGTCAAAACTTTTTTTGGGGTAGGTTTTTGCCCTGATCACGAAAAACGTAACCACAAATCACAAAAAGTCAAAATGAATTGCTTATAGCAAAACCAAGTTTTGAAGACAACAGTTGTAACGAAGCACGGAAGGCTAAATTGCGTTATATGGTCACTAAACGGATTTTGGATTTTTATATACCAAAATGCTCAGCAGTTCGAGCTGGTTCAGGATCAGTTGAAAAAACTATTGGGAAACACTTCTGGACCGAGTTATAACACTTCAAAGTTGGCGAGTGTCGTATATGGTCACTAAACGGATTTTCAATTTTTATATGTCAAAATGCTCAACAGGTCGAGCTGATTCTAGAACAGTTGAAAAAACCTTTGGGAAATACTTCTGGAGCGAGATATACCACTACAAAGTTTGGCGTCACCCCGGCCCACTACATAACTTTGTCGCCCCGGCGAGTCAGTTTTCGGTGTTGCGAAAGATGGTTGGGTTCGAAATGGGTTTGGCATGAAACTACACACCCGATCTGAGCCTAAAAATAAGGCTTCGTGCCACCCCGGGGCCTAGTCGCTTCGGATGGGTGCGAGCTCGTACAGGGTTTCGAAATGGGGGCGCCAAGGCCGGCGAAGCGGCCGGGGGCGCCCCCATTTCGAAAGAGTGGAGCGGCAGCCCATCCGAAGCGACGGCCCACCTTGCCTGACAATGTATTTTTTTACCCATGAAACGGCAATTCTCCACCATTCCGTTTCTTTCCGATGCACAGTTGGCGTATTTTGGTGTACTACGTACTACTTCAGGGGCTGAATGGACGGTTTGTAAGCTAGATATCTCGCGACAGAGATTTTTCCCAAAATTTTTTTCAACTGTTCTAGAATCAGCTCGGCCTGCTGAGCATTTTGACATATAAAAATTGAAAATCTGTTTAGTGACCATATACGACACTCGCCAACTTTCAAGTGTTATAACTCGCTCCAGAAGTGTTTCCCAATAGTTTTTTCAACTGCTCCTGAACCAGCTCGAACTGCTGAGCATTTTGGTATATAAAAATCCAAAATCGGTTTAGTGACCATATAACGCAATTTTCCCGCACGGAAAAATGGCGCTATGGAAATGCATCTACGTTTTACGTGATTATCGCAAAAAACTACCCCAGAAAAAGTTTTCAGGGGCGTCTTGGGTAAAAGCGCATTACAGTTTCAATTTGCGCCAAACTCTGTATGGGCTCGTGTACAAAGAAATTTAGAGATTCCGAAATTTAGAGATTCCGAAATTTAGAGATTCTGATTTTTAGAGATTCTGATTTTTAGAGATTCTGAAATTTAGAGATTCTGAAATTTAGAGATTCTGAAATTTAGAGATTCCGAAATTTAGAGATTCTGAAAGTTCACCGTTTTGAACGACTTCAACCCGCTGCCAAAGCCATTTATTCGCTAGAGACGACAACGGTACATATTTGAGGTAGCGGATTTGGTTGGGCTTTAGACGAGACGAGTCGAGTGGCGGTAGACGCATGGTTGATGCTTCTAGGGGGCGTTCGACTCCTCGCCCTCGGTCATCTCCTGCTCGTCTTTCTTGGCTTTTGGCTGAAAAAGGATCGTTGAGCCGTCCTGGTCTAAGGCTTAGGCTTAGGCTTAGGCTTAGGCTTAGGTTTAGGCTTAGGCTTTCATACCTTATCCTTCCCCTTCCGCTTGCTGCTCTTCTTCCCCGGCTTATCGCTGCCCTTCTTGCTGCTTCTCTTACTACTTTTCTTGCTGCTCTTTTTGCTGCTCTTCTTGCTGCTCTTGTCGCTCTTGCTCCTCTTGCGCTTCTTCTTGCTCTTCAGCTTCCTGACCGGGGCATCAACTTCCTTCGCCGCTCCCGCGCGGCACACCAGCGCGCAGCCGATGCCGAGCGCGATGAGGCCGACGAGGAGGGCGGCGGCGCTCATCAGGACGGTGAAGCGATTGCTGGAACGGAGCTTAGGCTTGGGCTTAGGCTTGTGCTGAGGCATAGGCTTGGGCTGAGGCTTAGGCTTGGGCTCAGGCTGAGGCTCCTGCTCAGGCTTACGCTTAGGCTTAGGCTTAGGTTTAGGTTTATGCTGAGGCTAAGGCCTAGGTTGACGCTTAGGCTTTGTGGCTTCATCATCAAGCCTCGCTTGCTCAGCTTAACTCAAGAACCAACTCCGGGTGGGTAGCCTGATCGTAGTATCCCATGGGCGTCGTGGGCGGCTTTTGCTGGTCCGCGTTCTGGGTCCGGGGCGTATGGTTTCCGGACGTCTGGTTACCAGACGTGTTGTTGGCGACCGTCTGATTGGCGATTGTCGGAACAGTGCCTAGAAAATTAGCATCCAAGTTTGAAATCCAACGCTTAAATTACCATTGATGGGTGCGGCCATGGCGGTGGCGCCGAGGAGCAGTAGGAAAAGGGCCGACCGGAGCATGGCCCGCGAGTAGTTAGAAGTGTTTGTTGCATTTTTTATTTTTTTCCGCGGACGTAGTTGCAAATTTTGAGATGCCAATCGATATTGCAATATGGGATGCTAACTTCGAATGCTGTAACTAACTGTAACCCTCTTTTGGTCGAAGTGGAAATTCCGTACGTGAGATAGCACATCTTGTGCAGAATTTTTTGCTGATTCCGAATCCGTTTTCAAAAGTTGCGGAACCCCTCAGATTAAAAAGTTACAAGCGTTTTTAATACCCAAAATGCCACAAATCGCTTACTTTAAAACGTTCTAAAAATTCCGTAAGATACTTTTGGGAGGAAAGTAAGACATTCTCCGGGGTAAAAAACGTGCTCTTTCAAATGGGCTTCCTCACGAACCCGTAGCTCGAAATTTCGAAAATTTCGAAAATCGACCATCTTGGGCAGGGTCCGCCAAAAAAACTTTTTTGCCAATTTTGAGATACGGGTTCGTGAGGAAGCCCATTTGAAAGAGCACGTTTTTTACCCCGGACAATGTCTGACTTTCCTCCCAAAAGTATCTTACGGAATTTTTAGAACGTTTTAAAGTAAGCGATTTGTGGCATTTTGGGTATTAAAAACGCTTGTAACTTTTTAATCTGAGGGGTTCCGCAACTTTTGAAAACGGATTCGGAATCAGCAAAAAATAATTTCCAACGTACGTACGGAAACGTACGGAATTTCCACTTCGACCAAAAGAGGGTTACAGTAAGGGGATTGGACGAATTTTTCCCCATCTTGATACAAGCCAAGCAGTCCACCAGTTTATTTCGGAGTTTTTGCTCCAGATCGGTTTATGCAAATTGCAAAACATTCAAAAAACTTATTGTGGTTGCGTGCTTGCTGCTTGCTTGCCAACATGCTTTTGTTTTATAATTTCATGAATTTACCTCCGAGATGGCAAGCGTTAAACCTTCGGTTTTTGCTGCCTCCACTTTCATCTCTCTCTCTCTCCCTCCTCTCTCTCTCTCTCTCTCTCTCTCTCTCTCTCTCTCTCTCATTTTTTGACGCCACAGTCCAAAATGCGCGAAAATCGGCTGGCTCTTCGGGCGTTGATGGCTGGATGGTGGGTGGCCGTAGGGGTTGGCGCTGTGTGGGGTTGGTGGGTGGCAAATATTTGGTGAACGGGTGGGGGACGAAGCCTCGGCCACCGTCACACCACCCCCACCCCAACAGTCCGGGTGCCCGGTCAGGACCCGGCAAAATGGTGGAGTGTGCACAGGAGCCGAACGGGAGTCTTTTGTGGAGAGAGAGAGAGAGAGAGAGAGAGAGAGAGAGAAATAGAGAGAGAAAGAGAGAGAGAGAGAGAGAGAGAGAGAGAGAGAGAGGCCGAAGCCCAATACCAGCTAGCGAGGGGCCTGTCTTGTACGCGGTTGGGAGACTGTTTTGTGCCGACATGTCTTTTTACTCACGAGGCTTTTAGGGTAGGGTATCGATAATTATAATTACTCTGTTTTTGTATGTTTTCAGCGCTAATAATTTTGCTTTTCTAATCTTAAATAACAAATCGTAGGAAAATCGGGGATCAGGGTAAGAATCGGAATTTCTTGGAGGTCCTTTACGCGAAATTCTAGATTTCGACAATTACTGGGGCTATTAATTAGCGCAATTTTTTTTATTGGGTTGTAATTGTAATATGATAATTTTTTCGTTCTGTTAGAGAGAAAGATTCTTGAATTCGCGCTTTTACGACATTTTCTGCTTTTTGGTGCCTGAATTGCCATTTTCCAAGTTTGTTTTGTTTTATCTTTTCCATATAGCCCAAAAATGCACGTACTCCAAGTTGTTCCACCGCAATTCAACCTCACCAGACTTCCTCAAAAGCAGCTATTTTTATTTTCCAATCCCATCCCCCCGGCGCCGCCAATCTCAAACTCCGCTCTCCCCGGGAGGGAAAAAGTATCTGAACTTGGCGAGGGTCCAATTTGCGGCCGGGCCCTTGTCCTAATGCCAGAGGAAGAGAGCGAGAGAGAGAGAGAGAGAGAGAGAGAGAGAGAGAGAAACCCGAGGATTTCATTCTCGCACGTTCGATACGGAAGTTTCGACGTCGTGGTTTGGAAGACAAACGAAAAAAATGCGGGTCTGGGAGTCAAAAGTACGGCTTGCATGTTAAAATCATTTCTGGGTTTTGATCACAGATGTTGGACTTCCGGTTTTGCAG
>CATQJA010001095.1:0-14496 GCA_958295435.1 Mesorhabditis spiculigera | reverse complement strand
CTCGTCGACGTTGCGCAGCACCTAAAAATTAGAATAAGTTTGGCCTTGCGAACACCTTTAAACGCCAGGATTGTCCGAAAAACTAACCAGGGTATCGGCATCGAGGAAGACGGCCTTGGTGTACTGGGTGAGGCGCCAGCAGTGGAGCTTGGTGAAGGTGAGGGCCAGGTCGGGGCGGCCGATCAGCGCCAAATTCGCGTCGTCACCGCTCTGGAGGACGTCAACGACCGAGATGTCGTCGAAGACTTCGGAGAGTTGCTGCCGGGCCGAGGAGGTCACCTGGAAAGGATGAGGTAGAGCGAGAGAGAGAGAGAGAGAGAGAGAGAGAGAGATCGACCCCCACCTGCTCCGAGATCAAAACGTGCAACCGCTTCGACGTGTTGACTTCCCTCAAAGAGTAGCCGAGCACAAGCGCTCCCTGCACGTATTCGTCATTTGTCGCTAGCGAAACAAAGGCCTCTGTCATGGCTGAAAAACGTGAAATTACCATAATAAACGGATCGAGTAAAAATTCAAAAGAAAAAGAAGATCAAAATTCGAAATTTTCTGAAAAATAGCGCTTTCGTAGGCGGGGGTGAGATCCCGCCCAGAGATAAGGATTGATAAGGGCCGGGGCGCATTAATGACAATCAAGCAGATGTGTTACATCTGTCCTCGTGCGGGATTTTTTGTCGATTCTTCTGGACTTTGGAACTAGCTTGGACTTGCAATAATTATCCAACGATAACTTAAAAAAAGCTTGGTGACAAATCCAGTAAAATTAATGATTTTTTAGCTGGTGTCCGAAGACGCATTATTAATAAATTTTTCAAAGCGCTGGCAATATGCAAATTACGTTAGAGCACTTTATTGAATTCCTGGGAAATATCGGAATCTCAAACCGAAAAATTTTGTAAGTACAAAATACTATAAAAGCTGTTTTTATATTATTTTTGATCTGTTTGGTTGTAGGAAATTTTTAAAGTCCATGGTAAAAATTTTTCAGCATGGCCTTTAAAAATGAAACATATTACCTGTTTAACTATAAAACTAGTAAGTTTTCTAATTATAGCAAAAAATTAATTTAACCTAACCCATAGTCGTCGTTCATATCTAAACCAGGCCCAAATTAAAGCACAAAATTTATTTTAGCTCCGAAAACCAGGCTAAGAAATTATCGCCTTCTCGTAATAGCAAATGCCATTTTCGGCCCAAAATCGTGTAGAAATCAAATCCGGGCCTACGAAATGTTTCATCATTTGCAGTCAACAACATAGACCCCCAGCGAGAAGAGGCGAAACCCCCGAAAAAGCCGAAAAAAACGGTTGAGGGCGAAGTATACTGACTGTTTACTGGGCAGCTGTCTGGACTGAACTGGAATGGGCTTGAGCCGGTGAAGACATAGCCATGGGCCCACCCCGACACTTTACAAAGCGCGATCCGTCGGCCATCCCCCCAAATTAGCAGTGCCCCGGTGGGTAAAGCCGGGTTATTCGTGGAGAGTTCGGGTGCCCACCCGGGTCGTGCAAAAACTGGACGTTGAGTAGTGAAACGGAGGTGTTTCTGAGGGAAAACCGGGGCCTGGCTCATCCTAAAGGGGTAAGGTAAAATCCACGGTAGTAATTTAAGATACGGAAATCAGTCGGGCCGCGGGGGTATTTTCGTGGGCCGCAAAAAATCGGAATGTACGGGCTGCGCGGGTCAGTCGCACTTCAGCGCGGCCGCGGTTTTTCCGCTTGAGTCGGCACGGCAATAAGCCGCGCGGCTTTGAGGCCAGCATCCAAATGAGTTTTGAGCATTCCGGCACGTAAATCAGAGATGCACGCGTATTTAGCCTGCCAACGATGATCCATACCGATAACCTTAATTTTCTCACTTCCATTCTCATTTGGCATGAAATTCATGGTTCCCGGATATGCGTAAATGAGCCACTTCCGGTTTGCGGTTTGGCCGCAGCGGCCCGGCCGAGCCGCGATCAAAACTGGGCCGCGAAGCCGCATTGTGGAAGTAACCAATTACGGCGGCTCGGAGGGGGCCGCGTTTTAGGGAAATTAGGCCGCCGGCCTGCCACAGGCGCGGTTTCGGCCGCCGATCTGAATTGCCATGTCTGGCAATTTGCTAGATTTAATCGAGAACGAAAACCACCGTAGGCGGTGGAAAAGTCGTGAAAAATCTCGGGGTGTCGGATCATGAAACCGTGCTGCCGGCGGAAAATTGAAAATTGCGTTTTAAGGGACCTCGCAGAAATACACCAACCTAACTCCGATGAAAATTATAAGTAGAAGAAATAAAAGAAAACCAACATCAGGAAGCAAACTGAACAAAAATCACACGCTGATATACAAAAGGAGGTTTCCCCGAGGAATCGGAGCTTCAGCGCTTCATGACCTATAAAGGTTCCTTTCTTAGCTTATTCGGCCATCCGTGCATTAATAGACAAAAGGTTAACAGCCAAAAACGTAGAATCGGCTAGCAATAGTTTACAAACGGCTTCAAGGCTAAAAGAGGTATCCCTTCGACCTTTGATTTTTTCCTAACTGGTCCGGCGTTTGGGATGCTTAATGTTTTGGTGAGACTGTGGATCTGGAATGCACTTTGTAAATAATTCTACTAGCAGTACGCTTTTCAGACGGAGTAGGCTATCAGCCGCAAATATTAAGAATTTTTAATTTTGTGTCGTGTGAATATGGAAGGAACCGAAAAACCACTAAAAAGGAAATGTTGCATGCCTGGGCATTGTGACTACTCGCGGTGCCGTCCTAAGTTTACTATCCCCTATCAACAAACAAAAGAAGAAAAAAGAAAGGAGGAGACACGTGGGAATGGGGGAATGACTTGACGGGATTGAAATAGCTTCTAACCGAGAGAGAGAGGGGGGAGAGAGAGGCGATAGAGAGACAGAGAGAGAGGGGGAGAGAGTGAGAGCGAGTACGAGCAGCAAAGTAATAAAGAGTATACCTATCACGAGACAGACAAATGGACGTGGAAACTATTCGAAATACGCCTAGCTTGTGTGTGGTTATGTGGCGGAATGGGTACCCCGTCGCATTGATCCAAAAGCGCATTTCTTCTTCCCGCGCCTCGGCCACACAGCATAGGGGCCCGGAAAATACCGGCCCGGCTGCTTGAGAACAGTTGCTTTACTACGATGCCTCACCGAAGAAAACGAAACCAGGTCTGATTCCCGGTCGCAGTACCTATGATCCCATAGGTACAATTTTACGATCTCAAAGGTTTGCAGGTTGATCTGGTTATAGTAAAGACGAAAATTCAAGGACTGAAAGAGAAGCGTATGGTTTCATCAGCTTTTTTGGCATACGATCTGAAGTTTTAATTGAGGTCATAGGCGTGAGCATGGTATCAAATGAGAAAATTAATGCTTACCAAACGAAGAAAAGATTAGCGGGGCCGGTCTAGTCGGTTGTGGTGTTTACTCGTTTCAGGCCCTGTCTCATGGCGGGAGATAAACTTTCAATGCACTATCAAATCGACACGCTCGCGTCCCTGATGCGAGCGTGTCGATTCCCAGAAAAAACAAGGCTATGAAAATGGGTTTGTAAATGCGGAATACTCAATGGCTCCCAATGGACACTGATCCAAAAACATACATACAAATCAAGTCCAAAAGTAAGACAATCACTAGCAATACTCTGGAGTCGTTCATGCATTTCTAACTTTGTTCTCCGTGTCATTTTTAGAAGCCCTATTGGCTAATGAAAAACGATACTCTATTTTCGCAAGGCTCAAAAAAATTACTCGAACCTAATACTAACTAAAAATAGCACCACAAAAAACGCTATGAAAACGATACTTTGTAATGCATCAACTAACGGTACAAGAAAACAAGCCTCTAATCGTCCCGCAACAAGAATCCAAAAGTAATGAAATAATGGGGCAGTTGTTTCAACGAATCTCATGAAGGGGTAACTCCGCAGGTCGCCTCTGTTTGCCATCAACTCGATGCCACCGCTGCGCATGACCGCCTACAAAAACATATTTTCTGTTAGTTTAGGGCTTTAGGATCTTGATAAATTGATCGTTATCGACTTGCTGCCTTAAACTTGATTTTCTTGCTGCAAATTGATAGCTTCTCTCCCGCTCTCTCTCTCTCTCTCTCTCTCACTCTCTCTCTCTCTCTCTCCTCTCTCTCTCTCTCTCTCTCTTTCTCTTTCCCCCCTTGTGTATTTTATGCAGATTCTTATTCTGTGCGATCACTTTCGCTTTCTGCAACAGGATTTATTCTTGCTGTATTTTCCATCGGGGTGTAGAATTAAGAGGGAGTTTTCTGCAGTGGGAGGAAAAGTGTATAGGGCCAGAAAAACAAGTCGGGGGGAAACCGTTGCGAAAAAAAGGATATTTCAGCCAGTATAGTCAGGAGAGGGAGGGGTGTACAGGTACATGTAGTTTGTAGCGGTATTCGGACAGGTATACGGGTTGGTGGATTCGTTGAAATGGCCATTAGGGTGCGAGGGAACATAGGGGGTTGGATTCTAAATAGTGTCCCAAAGAATCGTGCGACCAGTGTTTCGGGGGGTTTGTCTACAAAGGGTTCTAGAAGTTTGAAAAATTCGGGGGACCAAGCCTAAGCCTAAGCCCAAGCCTAAGCCGAAGCCGCAGCCCGAGCCCCCAAAATTTTACGAATCATACATTCACCAAAGTCAAACAAAAATTCGCAAAATCTACAGACTAGCCAGAAGCCAAAAAACACACACATTACAAACCATTTTTTCACATGTTTTCTTTTTACTAAACAACGACATCGTAGAGAGAGACCGAATACTTTCGTTTTGATGCGAGGAACCGGAATGGGTGCTGAATTCAAGGGGGTGCAAAATAGGTTCTAGAACGTCGAAAATCGGATCGAAAATTGAACAAAGATATAGAGAGAGATGAGATCGAGGAGACGGGTGCAAATTCAATGATTTGCGATCGTCGAAATGCAAGTAGCGGTCGCGGTGCTGTTGCTCATTCCCTCTTGATCTCGGCGCCGCAGATGGTGAGCGTCAGGAAGAGGTTAGAACGGAGTTGCTGGGCCTAGAAAAGGTACATTGAATAAGCTGTTGTCACGATCTCACTCTCTCGCTTTGCACGCTCTTGCTCTCTCTCTCTCTCTCTCTCTCTCTCTCTCTCTTTCTCTCTCCCACTCTC
The DNA here is from genome assembly GCA_958295435.1 of Mesorhabditis spiculigera. Classification (NCBI taxonomy): domain Eukaryota; kingdom Metazoa; phylum Nematoda; class Chromadorea; order Rhabditida; family Rhabditidae; genus Mesorhabditis; species Mesorhabditis spiculigera. The sequence continues at coordinate 9,369 of CATQJA010001095.1, read as the reverse complement.
TCTTTCCCTCCACCAACCTGAGGATTCTCAGCCCTCTGCTGCTGCAACAACATCATCGGCGTCTCGCTGCACAAGTCACCCTGGTTGACCAGCTCGGTCATCTGCGTCTCGTTCAGAAACTCCTTGAACAGCTCGATCAGCTCGGCGTTCATCCTCTCAACGGCGTAGTGGATGACAGTCTTGCCATTGGTCGCATCAACCAGCATCGGGTCGGCTCCGGCCCTCATCAACTCCCGGATGGTGTCTTTGTTGTCGATGATCTGGCGCTGCTCCTCGTCCATGGCCCCGTGGTTACGGATGGCGCACAACAGGGCCGAGCTGCCCATGCCGTTCAGTTTGTTCACGTCGGTCTCCGGGCTGGAGCAGAGGATCTGGATAGAGATGATCAAGCTGAGAAAGGAAGTGATATCGATACCTTGACGATGTCGCTCATGCCTCGGGAGGCGGCGTAATGGATGGCGCACTCGCGTTCCGGGCGCAGCGTCTGGGAGTTCGGGTTGGCGCCGGCTTCAAGGAGGTAGGCGACGACCTAAATTTGGGGGATTAGAGGCAGTATGACAATAAGAATAGACCCATTGTCTTCAATATTCCTTTAAATTTATCATCTACCGGCTTTTAGCGAAAAATGGAAAGCCACAAACCTCGGCCCGTCGCTTCTCGACCGCCAGGAAAAGCGGGGTCTCGTGGAAGCGGTTCGGGAGGTCGAACGGCTTGGCGTCGCGCGAGTAGTTGGTCTTGAGCTGCTGCTCGACGAGGGCGTAGATCTTGGCCAGATCGGTGTGGATGGTGACGATGTGGAGGAGGGTGTCGCGGTCGTTGTCCTGGTGCGACAGGGCCCCCGGAGCGTACTGTAATGGCATATTTAGCTCGTTATCTCTCTCTATCTCTCTTTTTTTCTCTCTCTCTCTCTCTCTCGCTCTCTCCACATACCTGCATACACTTGCAGGTCCAAGCCCAGGCCGAGTCCATGTCCGAGTCAGAGATCAGCGCACGAAGCTTCTCCTTGGCGGCTCTCTGCCCCTCCTTACGAGGAGATCCACGATGGTTGTAAGGAGGAGTCAACGGAGCTGATACTCCGCCACGCGGAGCCCCAGGGCTGTTGTGTGGCGCGCTTCCGGCTGAGAGTGGTGAATCATAAGCTGAGTCCGTGCTATCTGGGCGGTGCTTCAGCTCGTCCTCGTCGTGCTCCTTCTTCTCCGCGGCGGTGTATCTGGAAATTACGAGTTTCTGCCTACGAAAGGTCGTGCTCACCTGCGCGAGTACTTGAGGATGAAGTCGGACAGAGCATCAGGTAGCTCATTCGAGTCGAGGAGGCGGTTCAGATCTGCCGTGGTCATTGAATGGTCGGTGAATGGGGACTGACGAGGTGGAGATGATGAGTAGCCCATGTCCGATTGTACGGTGTCTGGGGTGGTGGAGCTGCTAAAGAGATAATTTTTAAGGGTGAGTTCTTGTTCCTTAAGTACCTGATGTATCCAAGAGATTCGGGAGAGTCCTGCCAGCTCGATCCACACTCATAACCGCCACCGTAGGCCGAGTAGGCCGAGTAGTCTTCCACCTGGAAAAGTAGGTTGCGTGCATGGCGGAGCACAACGTACTGTAGATTGACATCTTTATTAACAAAAATAGTCTTTAAAGAAGCTTAGCGTATTGTAAGGTGATACTCGCCACGCTATGCTGCGCTAAATTGTGTAAGCAGCGGAGTGTAGCGTACTCTGCGCGTTTTAAAAGTTTACGGTGTCCAGGGAGCGTAGCGTACACTTTTTCAAAACGCGCTTGCATGTTTGGAAATGTCTATTTGCGTAATAAGTCATAAATTTTCCAAAAACGTACCACAGTCTGGGCAGCCGTTCCGTACGGGATACGGTACATGTACGGGTGGTGTCCATAGGCAGCGTGACCGCTGCGCACAGGCCCGCGAGCAAGAAGTTCGCCCTCCTCGCCCTCCTCGGTCTTTTCCTAGAAACATTAGGTTTAAGGAGAAGACATCATCAATCTCACCTTCTTCTCCTCATCCTCCACCTTCTCGTCGGCCTTCTTCTCATCGTCACCCTCCTTCTTCTTGTCCCCAACCGGCTCCTCGTTCTTTTCCTCCTCGTTCTTGACGTCCTTTTTGGCCTCCTTCTTCTCCTCCTTGTCCTCGCCCTTGTTCAGCAGGTCGGCAAAGAGTGCAGCGCCGCCACGACCGAATTTCGAGGTGGTGTTGGTCTTCTTGGCGAGAGCCGAGGAGCGGATGCTCTGAAATGGGAATATTGAATTTTTCGTACACATTGTTATTACTCGAATTTTCAATGGGACGGAAAGCGGAAAAATGTCGAAACCAACTTTTCATGACATTTCCAAGGCTTTCCTGGGCATTTTTTAATTGTATTAGGTATTGAAATGCACCGATTACCCTATAAAACCTAAAATTCCACCTGGCTATTCCAAGCGACCATTATTTAGTGCAGTACTATATTTTTGTGGATGACAGAATGGCGACATTTGGGTAGCATCTAGTATGTGCTCGTGGAAACAAAGAGCTCTCTAGACCGGGTTGCCAAATCCACCCCTAACTTTTTTCACTTTCCGGACGACGCCTCTGAACAAAGTACATTCTCCGGCTCTCAAACACCCCCAGAAAAGCGACTTTTTTTTAGCGAGAGAGAGCTACGAAACAACGGACTAATTGAAATTTTAATCGGAACGGAGGCTTTCTGCTTTTTGAATCGTGGATTCTAAATTATGCCAAAGTTGCTAAACACGATTTTGAAATTATCGTCATCATTTAATGAAATTTTAAGAGACATGGTCTAAAAAACTGCTTTTTCAATTCCTTTTCATTTCGATTTCTTCAAGCTTTTCGAAACCCTTACATTTCAAAAACCCCCACCCTCCGGCCGGCCGGTCAGCGACTTTTCAGCCCGGCGGGCCCCCCGGGCTCTATTTGCGTAGTTCGAGTCTTTTTCTCTCTCTCTCTCTCTCTCTCTCTCTCTTTCTCTCTCTCTCCGCCCGGCCAGCAAATTTTTCGATTGCAAAACACTCTGGGCCCTCGGGGCGCCCGGGGGCCCCCCGATCACATGCCTTCACAAATAGAAGGGTGGAGGTGAGGGAACGGGTAGAAAGAGAGAGAGAAAGAGAGAGCGAGAGAAAAAGTAAGAGAGCAGGTAGAAGCTAAAGAAGAAAAATCATCGCCACCGCTTGGCCCCTTGGTTTTTCGAGTAGCCGCTAAAATTTATGAGGCTGGGTGGTGTTGCTTGGGGAGAAGCCCTGCTTTCCGATAGAGTACAGATTACGGACAGATCTTAGTATAAAAACAATGTATTTTTAAGCCATTTAGCAATGAAAAAAGCTCAAATTAGATTTTTTAAAAGCTCAGACACCCCGCTCTCATTTTTGTCCTCCAGCGTTTCGAGAAACTCTAGTTTCCGAAAGTATGACATTGATATGACCTCTTCCTACCCCGGATTACGGCAGCAGTAGGTTTTAATTTCCTCGGGTCACCACCACCCACTACACAGGATTATCTATATCAAGTTCAGTGGAGTGTCTTGGAAAAACTAGGGGATTAGCTGGCTAGTATAGTTTTCAGGAGGGGGCGTCGGATTTACGTGGGTTTGTGACGGATTTTTTGGATAAAGGGCACCATCAAAAATAGTTAAAATTTCATGCCGGCAGTAAAAAAAACTTCAAAATAGGCCTGAACCTTCCTACAAAATCGCGAGGTTTTAGAAAGTTTTATAACGAGTTCATAAGTTGAGTATTTGCTTTTGTCTGGATTTTAGCTCTTCACAATCAGAATCACTAATCAACATGAAAAGATTCTTTTTCCAATTTCGAGTTTCCCAAAGGAGCTCTGCTGGGCTACCTAATATACAAAAATCATTCTCCTCCACCCCCCGAAAACCCGCCGTTGGTCCCGTTTTCCAGAATCGCCCTGCGCTTTCTGTAGAGGTGCCGTGTGACACACAGCCCTGGGTGGCTCTCTCTCTCTCTCCCTCTCTCTCTCTTTCCCTATATTTGTCCGCAACCGCGTCCGCGACCGCACCGCGCGTCCGCAGCGCGCCGCTTTCGCACGAAAAAGAGGCACCCGCCGGCCGGTGGGGGTGTTGTGTGTCGAGCGCGCGCGCCCGTTTCGGAGCGGACTGTACGCTCCGCTCCCCCCAGGTCCAGCCCGCTAAAAATAGCTCCCCTTCCCCTGAGCAAATCTCACACCGACATCGCCTGGGGCTTGGAGGCCCCGTTTTGGGAGTGGGAGGCAAATATTGGTGTTTTGGGGGAATCGGACTGGATTCTGGGGAAACTTGTATTTTAAAGCGGGGTATTGAGATACGCGACCAGATTTTGAAGTTTAAAGGAGCTCTAAAAGCTTAAAAAAAGTTCTATGAAGGTTACGGTATCTTTAAAAAGCCATGAAGGCAGCGTTTGTGTTTTGTGACTTTTCAAGGAGCTTGTGAGACGAAATCAAGATCGGCTTTTGAATTTTGTGTGAGCATGAGCAGAATATTTCATATTTTAAAGGCACCCTAAAGCAATATCCACAAACCTGGAGCGTGACGTAGTCGGCCGGGGAAATGTTGTTGATCTCCTTGCGTTGCTGCTTCTTCTTCTCCTGGTCTTTGGCATCTGAAATGGGCAGCATAGAATTTTTCCAAGATGTAGCCTGTATTCTTCCGGTCGTCAACCTACCATTGACAGAAAGCTGCTCGAGCTGAGCGGTCAGGTCGTCATCGTTGGCGGCCCTGGGGAGGGCGCATGGTACGGCACGGGCCACGAGGCACCCACCGTCCGGGTCTGCCATCACCTGGAAAATGGAGATGATCATGGTTTTGAAGAAATTTCAGAACATTAAGAAAAATATCAAAGCAAGAATATAAGCAAGAGAGACCGAGAGAGATAACGAGAGATGGCGAGGTGGAAAACGATCTATATAGCAACAATATGACATCTAGCAGGAAACAAAAATGAAAACGCAAAGTTCAAAAGTTAAAAACCCGGTCCAAAAGTTTCACCATAGTCCAAAATATACAGTTTCATCTGGGTCTCACTACTCTACCTCCCCAACCAATTTGCTCCCGACACGCCAATTTACCCCCCGGAATAGTGATTACCTCTTGACTCCTAACCCCAAATCCAATCTCGGCATAAGCCTCCGCCGACCATAGAAATTGACTCTCTGCCCCCAAATTGCCGCACGCAGATCGGGTGGCATTTCTGGATGGCAACACGGAAAAACAGTGGCGTGTTTTTCTCATACTTTGCAGGGGAGGGGTCAGCAACAGATTATTAAAAGGTATGGAAAATATTTATGAGAGAGGAAGAGCGTGATAGAGAGAGTGAGAGAGTGAGATAGAGAAAACGTGTTTTAATGAAGTGCTGGACCCGGAAGGGGGAGCAATTTGTAAAAACAGACGATGGAAACCGTAATTAGAGTCCCAGCGGCCCGTTGGAAGGCGGCCAGATTCGTGGAACGTTGTTTCGGAAAATTAGAGTAAGAGATGTGCAAAGTCCGTGAGAGAGTACGTGGGATTTTGTAGGTTTACTGGAGCTGTGGTGAAAAATCAGAAAAAAAATCGTAGTTTGTAGAATGGAATCGAGCAAGTCAGCGAAAAACTAGCTTCCTGTTTACGAAAATTCGGGCCACAAATACAGAGATCGGGTAGACGGGTATTTTTTGACCTTTCGTGTTTTTGGGAATGGGACAGCCAGATAGCAAAAGTATTCGATATCAAGTTATTTTGAAGATTCCAGATAGCGACCTATTAAGTTAGAACTTCAAAACAATCACATGCCACGTACATCCGACAAAAGAACGGAAAAATCAGCATAAAGAAACAATCGAAAAATTCGTAGTCGTCAAAAAGTTGGTAACAGGAACTTCCTAGAGACCCCCAGGTGCACCTTGTAGATGCCTTAAGTGCGAAAAAAGCTTATAGCTCTTTAAGGTTTCAATCAGGATCTTCCTCGATACAACAGGTACCTTTTTTTGAAGGACGTTAAGTGCCAAAACGTGCCAATACGGACTCGAAAGTGGCTAATGCTACGTGGAACTTCTATGGACAGCGCTCAAGACCTCAAAATACTTTCAAAATGACACGCTTTGGCACAGCAGGTACACTTTCTAAGGAACTACAGGCACCAAAACTTGCCATACGTGTTCCTTAACCCGTGTGACTACGCAGAGCTTCTATGCACGAGAGGGAGAGATGAACGTCCCAGTAAGATACGATCTGACCCACAAGGTACATTTTCTAAGGAATTTAAAGTACAGCAATGTGCCGAAATCGCGTGCCAAATCTCCGCGCAGCTACGCGGAACTACGCTGAACATCTCGCCCCCGAATCGCACCTTTTATCCCACCGGGAATGTGAATCAGTGTTCGGCGAATTCGGCAAACGGTTTGCAAAAATAGATCTTAGAAAGGTTTCAAGGTACGTGCCAGTCCTAACTAAGAAGCCATCTGACCCCAGCCCCCGGCTTCCCCAGCTAAATATGGACCCTGAATCTGCGTGGGCTATTTCGCAAATACGCCAAATCACGAACCGGAAAATGCCCTTTCAAAAGCGGAACCAAACGGTCATCCGCGAGCTCGACAATTCGCCGGGGGTAAAAATAAAAAATATTGGGGCGGCAAGTGCGTCGTCGCCGCGCGGGGGGGTAGTTTTGGGCGAGTGAACATCGTCACAAGGGATCCCCGGGAGGGCGAGAGAGTGGACAGGGTAGAGAGAGACTAGAGGGGCAGAGAAAAGAGAGGTTGGGGGGAAAATTGAGACTCTCGACTGGCAGTGGCCCAGCGAGAAAACAGCTGAGGACGGGGATCGGGTGCAGAGAAATTCGAGGGATTGGACGAGAGATTATGGGGGCGAGACTTATCAGGGAGGCGGAGGGGGGATTGAAATGGATCGTTTGGATGAATCGTAACGGAGAATCAGTACTATGATATTAAATACGTTCTGGATCAAGGAAGATGACAATTCGTGTAGATTTAGGGTGTAAGAAAATGTGGTTCCTGATTCCTTGAAACAGTGAAAAGTCCGAAAGAACGATAGAAAGTAAGCGAAAAAGAACGAGAGAGGGAAACAGCAAGAAGGGAAACATCAAGAGTGACAGAATCCGAGTGAGTGCGAGAGAGGAAGATAGCGGGCGAGAGAGAGTGCGAGAGTGAGCGAGAGTGAGCGAGAGAGAGAAAGAGACAGAGAGAGAGAGCGAGAGAGCGAGAGAGAGAGAGAGAGAGAGAGAGAGAGAGAGAAAGAAAGAAAGAGAGAAAACTTGATGGCGCTACTAATCGAGGAATTCAAATTCCACAGGCTTGTCGACTTGATTTAAAGGTGATCGCACACACCCGGCCAAATTCAACGAAAATGCCAACTAAAATAAATACATTCGAACCAAGAAATTATACAGTGCATTATAAAACTTTTGAAAACCAGACTTCGAGGTATACTAATTATATGCATACAAAAACGAACGCGGAAAATAAATCGAAACCAGGAACGAAAATATGGAACTTAACTTGTTCACCGCTCGCGTTAATGCGTTGCCAGAAAGTACACTTTTTGCTAACTACTGACGATCGAAACCAGCTACTTTAAAATTTCTGAAGATGCCAAGAAAGCGTCAGAACGCAACAAGGAACTACCACAAAAACAAACTCCCCGTTCACACGGGATCAGTGAACTATCGACCCCCTAAATTACCATCAAAGGGGCCCAATCCAGGCATGGGGCGTTTGGGGGTGTGCGTGTTTTGAGGGGCGTCAAAACCCGAGTCGAATTCCGAAAGCAAAAGAAGGAGAAAAAGAAAGATTGGGCTCCAACAAGAAAAAGAGTGGCGAAAAGGACAACCGCCCCGGCCGAGCTGGGGAGCCGGTGGGAGGGAGAGAGGGATTGAAATGGGTGGTGAGGCGAGAGAAACGGGGCAAGGTGAGAGAGCCGTTTAGAAAACAGGGTGGAGGAGGGGGTGTCGTGGAATCGGGAGAAGGTGGTGAACCTGGAGGCGACAGAGAAAATGGCTTGAAAAAAGGCAGTGAAAAATTTGAGAGACGCATAGAGAAAGGTCGAGAAAATGAGAGAGACCGAGAGAGGGAGAGAGCACGGGGCTGAGCGGCGATATTTAGAAAAGGGCTTGGTAAAGGTGAGCGAGAGAGAGAGAGAGAGAGAGAGAGAGAGAGAGAGAGAAAGTAAGAGTGAGGGCGAGTGATACTCTTAGCAATAGAGGGAGTCAGATGAACAAACTAGGCGACAGAGCGAGCGAGACCTAGAGAATCCAAAGAAAAAACAGGGCGAGAGAGCACCGTTTAGCATCGGACCCCTAAAGAATCCGCAAAGCAAGAATTCAAGAGAACGGAAAGAAAAAGAGATACCTTCCATCCCGATGAGAGGAGCGAGACGCAGACAACATACCCCTGAAAAAGAACCGAGCCCCGGGCAGAGAAAACAAGAATTAGAGCGCCGCGGGAAAAGAGCGGGGACGGCGCGGGCGCCCGCCCGGCCGTCGCCGCCGTGGCTAGTTCCTGGTCGATTTGTCCGGAGCGAGAGTGCACGGGAACGGGGGAGATCCCAGAAATTTAGAGGGCTTCTCTCCTGTTGATGGCTAAAAAATGCCCCAGGCCCTCTCGCCGCTCCCGGGGCGGCGCTCCACAAGTATTTTCTACGGGGGAGAGGGGGGGTGGCTTCTTTGCCTGGGTGAATGGGGGTTGCCCTGGGGCTACTAACACCGAGGGCGGTGTGGAATGGAAATTGGAAAGTGGCGTACTAATGAAGGGAGTGAGAGAGTGAGCGAGGTGAGAGCGAGGGTGAGAGAGAAAGAGCATGAGATCCAAACCTAGAGACACAAGCAGGAACTTGCTCGTGCTCATCAGGGTCGAAGCCTTTGGACTATTTACGATGGCCGTCTAAAAGAGCAGCCAGAGTAGCGAGAGAAAGAGAGAGATACAGAGAGAGAAAGATAAGAGAGAGAGAGTGAGAGAGAGAGCGTGAGAGAAACCCTGAAACCGTGAACGCCTTCATCGTGTCCTGTGACTATCTGTAACCACGGAAAAACACAGCAAACCCACCGAATTTCTCACGGATTTTTTGCGGAAGAGCCGGTGTGGGGTGATAAGCCCGGCCTTTTCAGAGACTGCCAGAAACAGTTCCGAGTTGTGGTACGGAAAATCCGAAAAGAGACGATGTGGAACTCTCACGAAGAAACGGAAACTGGTTTAGCAAAAAAAACAGTTTATCAACTAGGTAACCAGCTCAGCCTAAACAAAGCCTGAGGCTAAGCCTAAGCCTAAGCCTAACCTGAGCCTAAGCCTAGGCCTAAACCCAAGCTTAAGTTTAAGCTTGGGTCGAGCTTAAGCATAACCCAAGCCCAAGTCTAGGTCCTTGATCTCGAAGCCGGTCCAAG